>CAUYRH010150040.1:0-27794 GCA_963574655.1 Perodicticus potto | reverse complement strand
CTACAAGTGCCTGCCACAACGCCCGGCCATTTTTTGGTTGCAGCCGTCATTGTTGTTTGGCAGGCCCAGGCTGGATTCGAACCTGCCAGCTCAGGTGTACGTGGCTGGCGCCTTAGCCTGTTGAGCCACAGGCACCGAGCCGGTTATGTGCATTCTTAACTTTTAATGATAATGTTATACTTTTTTTTTTTTTAAACTAAAATGGTCTTAAGATTTCTCATTGGTTAAAACCTTAGCAGGTTTCCTCCTGTCTCTAGAATCCTAACCTTTCTGTCACACAGACTCTTAGAAAATTTTAATGGCCTAAGCATGGAGTTCTTTCCCCTCCATTTTTAGAACATTCACTTAAGTTGTAATTATAACTTACAGAATTCTTTCTCAGCCCCTTTGAGATGGAAATATTTCGACAGCCTCTTGCTAGTTTTAGAACCCCGGAATATATTTCTCAAAGACTTTGAAATGTGATCGCCATGAAGATAAACAATTTTTCCCCCCCGTCTCTGTGGAAAGGTAGGAGCATAATGTCAGTGGGTACCTTGTTGCAAGAGGTAAAACTACTTACTTCCTTGAAGAAAGGAGAAAATTTACTTTTCGTTTGAATAAAGCCAATTATTAAAGAGATGTCTTGTAATTACCTTCATTCCAGCCCCCCCCAAAAAGTCCTGTCCTACCCTTTAATTTCAGTGGAGTTGAGTTCAGACTGCCTCTCTCCCCTTCTGAGATAGCCTTGAATAAAGTATTCCTTGCTTGTTCAACTTTGGTATCATTTTTGTCTTGGCATTTTCCAATTACCTTATCATCAGCAATGTGAAAAATTCTATTACTGTAATTTCTTGTCACAACTTGGCATTTCAGTTGTCTATTTTTTCATCATGGTGGATGTGCAGTTATATCTCATTTTACATTTAATTAGCATTTTACTGATATAAGACTGATCATCCATCATTCATATGCTTACTGGATCTGCATATGTTCATGTTCTGTGAAATGCTTGATCAAATTATTTACTCATGTCAGGTTTTTTTTATTTGTTGATTCTTTTAGACTTTTGTCACATATTCAACACACTACACACTTGTTGGCTGTGTATGTAACACATACATTTTCCCAGATATGGTCATATTGAAATACTTAATATGAAATCTTTCTGAAGAATAGAAGGCATCCTCTCATAGTAGTCAATTCTATTTTTATTTATGTAGAATTTGTGATTTGGGAACTATTTGAAAAAATGTCTTTCTGTTCTCCTACATCTAGAATAGTATAGGAAAAGATGTATTTAGAGAAGTTGCCAGGAAGAAGTAAAGGAAATGCCAACTTCACAAAAAATGCTAATGTTGACATAAGGCTCAAATGGAACTTTTTTTTTTTTGGTGAGAATCTAAGAACCTTGGCAGATAAAAGCAGAGAAAGATGGTTGACTAGAAGCATTTCAAGCCTTTTTCATCCACTTAGAAAAGTCAAAATAGTATGCAGACAACCACACTTTGAATACATTATCCAAAGGATAAGAAGGAAAACAAGAGCTCAATAGAAAAGTGACAGAAAACTCTAAAAACTAGAAGAAAAAAAACAGGCAGCCTGTGTGGCCAGGACTAGTCAGGAACTAGAAGTGATGTACCAATGCAGGAAAGAAAGATTGAAAGTTCTTTTGAGGACCATTGTCCCAACAGGGAACCATATAGTCTAGGGGGGCAGTGGTTCTCAAACTTCCTAATGCCTTGATCCTTTAATATAGTTCCTGTGGGTTGCGACCCACAGGTTCAGAACCACTGGTCTAGGGAGAGGACCCTGATCCTCCCAAACCCTGAATCTAACTTAGCATCCAGGAGACTCTGAGAAAGAACCGCTCTAGGAGGGAAAAAGCCCTGGGTCCCAAACCCTTCCTCAGAACCTAGGGAACTACAGTTAGACACCATTCTTGCATTTAGCTCTTAACAGATTGTGTGTGGTCCTGGGAATGAGTGGTGCCAATCCTAGGTATTAGGGAGACTTGGTCTGCTGCTTGTAGAACACAGGCATGAGCAGGGCATGGATGCCTGCAACCATGACTGAGAAGTACAAGTGGTATGGGCTTTAGGCATCAGAACTGGAAGTGAGCATCAGTTTCTCAGGATTTGAATAGAAGGAGAATTGCTGAGGATGCTTGATCTTGAGCTGGGTGTGGGCTCCTACATCTCAAGCCTGAGTTTGGGCTAGGCATGAACTCCAGATCTGCAGAGTCTGACTCCATAGCTGGGTCTACTGCAACAGCCACAACAGGAGGGTGGACCCTTCCTGGATTGAGTTATGGGAGGGTGCAAGTCTTTCACCCACTACCCACAGCTGTGGCCACTAAGACTGGCCCTACCCTCCCTGTGGCAGGACTTCTGTGCAGCAGTGGTTGCCTTCACCCAAGTATTCTTCCAGAACCCAGAGGATCAGCCCACCTGCACCCATCACTCATCACTGGGGGTCCTGGATGCAAGTTTGCTTGATCTGAATCCACCCAGTTTTGTGCCCTTTGTCCCCATCTCCAGCTCCTTTAGACAGTGTGGAATCCAGGGTCCTAGGAGTTCTACTACCTGGGACATTCTCTACTACCTGGGACATTTAAATACTCCTCTCAGGGGACTGAGGTTGGGCATAAGCACCTACAACTATAGCCTCATGTGGCTCCTACCAGAAGTGCCACCTATTTTGGAGGCTGTCTGCAAAACCTATTGCAACCACTGCCAACACAAGCTCACAGCACTTTGGGCTAGAGAAGCATTGTAGCTCCATTGCTACTGTCTTCACTCTTGCAATTCTGGCTTCCCAAGAGCTCAAGAACTCACTTACCTACCCAGTACTCCACTGCTACAACCAACACCCAAGAAAATCATACAGCAGCCCCAGAATCAGCTGACCTGAAACCACAGACACAGATGTCAGCAGATGTGATCCCAGGGCACAAAGATGAACACGCTTAGCTCACTACCATTGCCACTAAAATATAAAGATGGTCTCATCTGGCATGAGTCCCCAGCAGAACTTCACCATAGCCTTTGGCAATAACCACACCCTAACATACCAAGAAAACCACAAAGAACAGTAATGCGGTTTATAGCCAAAAAAATCATACAGAGAATTCACTACTGCATGCATTTAGAGTTTTGGCTATCTTGAATTGATGTCATCATGAATTTTGTCATGTTTTTGTCCTTCTATTTTCTCTTTTCAGTTGAGTGTATTATATTGATTGTCAAATGTCAAGCTCTTCTTTTACTCTTGGAAAAGCTCCATTTTAGTGTCATTCATTACAAGCTTTGTAAATTATGAATCCATTGCTAACATTTTATTAAAGATATATGTGTTTATGGTCATGAGGGATATCCATTTGTAAATTTATTACCATGGGGGTTTAGGTTTTGGTTTCAGTGATGTGTTGCTCCCATAAAATGATATAGTGTGTGGTTCCTCTTAATATTTTTGAGTTTGTCTATGATTAGAATTTGCTTGTCAGTGTATGTGTGTGAGAAACAACTTTTTACCATAATTTACTTTGTAGAAAATTGTTGATTATGAATTCACTTTCTTTAAAAGGTATTCTATTTTATCTTGTGGCCATTTTGATAAATTGTGATTTCCAAGGAATTTGCATTTGTCACCTAATTTGTTGTCCATGAATTGTTCAACTATTTCTTTTCCTTTAAAAATTTTATAAGCTCTGTAATGGCATTCCCTCTTTTATTCCTGATAGCATTAATTTGTGTTTTCCTTAACTGTAGTAGAAATTTATCAATTTTTAGTCCTTTTAAAAAAATATCACTTTTTGTTTTTCTTTTCTCTATTGTTTTTCTCTTTGCTTTTTTATTTCTCATTTTTATTATTTTCTTCCTTTTACTTATTTTGAATTTATTTTACTCTTCTTTAATTATCTTCTTGAAGTAAAAATGTAGATAACAGCAATCCTTTGTGTTTTCTAAAATAAGCACTTAATGCTATAAATTTCCCTCTAATTAAAGGTTTAGGTGCATCCCACAAATTTGGGCATGCTGTATTTTCATAACTCCAAACTAGTCTTTATTTTTACAGTGATTTATTTTTTGACCTACATGGTATTTGGAACAGAATTGTTAATTTTCAAAACATTTCTAACTTTCTACGTATTAAGTTTTATCTACTTTAAGTTCATGGTGTTTACATAATATATCTTGTTATATTTAGCACCCTGAGAGTTATTGAGAAGTATTTTAGTTCTTCATTATAGTATACTTTGCTAAAAATCTATGTGCCCTTGGAAAGAATGAATTTTCTGCAATTATTAGGTATTGTATTTATAAATATTGATCGGGCCAAGGTAGTTTGTAGTTTTATAACTTTGTCTATTCACTCCCTGACTTTTCAAAATTCCATCTCAAGTAATAGGTTAATCAAATTTTGAACAAAATTTCAACTCTAGGTTATGTGCTTTATGAAAATACACACCTTTATTATAATTAGTAGAGGATATATAACCCGTAGTACCAACTAATTTACTGTCATCTAGTTTAGATGCTGGTAAGAGGATTGTGTGGAATCTGTCCAGGTTACTTTTCCTAAGTAGGCAAGTGGTTCTTACATTGACTTTGTTTGGTTGCCAAGATTATCTGTTCATCTTTCAGAACTCTTTCAATGAGATGATTTTCATAAGGTTTGTGAAGGTAGTGTCAGATGGATTTCCTGCTGAGAAAATGAGACTCACTGGATCTAGAGCGAGTTTCCCAGTTTTCCTTCATGAAACAGCTAACAAGAGTAGTGAATCATAGTAACATGAAGGTATGGAGGCAGGCAGCAAACTTGTGTAAATGCTGTTTACCTGCATCATCACTTATATTGAGAGCAGACTTGTTTATTCTTTTCCACTCATGATCAATGAGAGAAAATGTATCATATTTTATCTAATCCTCTATGGTTTTATTAATTTGATGTAGAAGTTTTCTTTATTTCTGTGAGGACATATGTGGTAGACAGTTGGGGGTACAGAAAGGCAGACAAATGTTCAATCTTCCATTGCAAACCAGATGCTGCCTGACTGGAGGTAAGAAATATTAAATTGTTTGACTAATCCTTGCCAACTATCTAATGTCCACTAGTGAAAAGAATACTGGTACATAGTGTCATCAATGACACTTTTATTTCTAACCTTATCTTTTTGTTTACCCGTATCAGGAATTTTCAATATGTTTTTCCAGCCAGAAAAAATTATTCCTGGTAAACCTGAGTGATTTCACAAAGTAATCAGTAAAGAAATAAATGGTAATTTATTTCTAGTCAAGACAGTGTGCTTGAGGTTCTCAGAGATCTTTAGATAGTAGAGGATAGCAAATAATAGGATCTGATTCCTTTCTTAACAGTTAGCCCCTTTAAATAGAAATCATTCTCAACTTATTATAGAATTCCATGTGACCTTAATGAGATGATAAATATGAAATCAAAGAAGGAAGTCCAATTCTCCACAGTTCCAAACACCATACTAACTCTTCCACTGTAACATATTGCCTTCTTTGTTTTCCTTCTGTCTAGGAACATTATTATATCAGGCCTTGTGGTGAATTATTGGATGTTATACAGGGTGTGTTATACAGGGTGTCCATGAAGTTTGTGTGCACTTTAAACTTTTTTTTTTTTTTAATTATGACATTTCCCTCTTCAAAGACCTTCAATGACTTTTTATTGTGTATAGAATAGAATCCAGATTCCTTGGTTGGATAGGAAGACACTTTATATATGGCTAGCCTATCTCTCTTCTCCTGCTGTGTGGCTGGTTCCTAACAGGACATGCCATCTGTATCTGGGAGTTGGGGACCATAGTTCTAGTTTATAGTTCCTTTCCTCCCCCATGTTGAGCCCATCCACTGAGGTTTTTATATCAGTTTTTGTATTTTAAGATCTAAAATTCCCACTTGATTCTTCTTTATACCTTGTATTTCCTTCCTGAGACATTCTATTTCATTGTTGAGGCTCTAGCGTTTTCATTTGTTTCAAGCATCTTCATAAGTACTTGTGGAAACATTTCATGGTAGCTGCTTTAAAGTATTTGTCAGGTAATTAATGTCTCTGTCATCATAATGGTGACATCTATTGATTCTTTTTTCATTTAGGTTGAGATTTTTCCAGTTCTTGGTAAGATAATTAATTTTTAATAAAAGTATGGACATTTTGAGTATTATGTTATGAAACTCTGGATCGTATTTCACCCATGTATTTTGGCTGGCTTCCTCTGAAATTGCTCTTGCAGGGGAAGAGGATGTTTCTATTGCCAGGTGTTGGTAGAAATCCAGATTTGCCACTTGACTTCCATACAAGGGGTTGTCCTTCTGACTATTCAGTGTGGATGGAATTCTTATTCCCCACTGGGCCTCTAGTAATACCACCAAGGCTGGGAGCAGTAGGAATGCCTGGTTCTGTGGCCCCCTTGATATCTGTTGACAGAGTGAGGCCAGGGTGTCCTTATTGCTGTGAAATTCCTGATCTTCTGCTAGGTCACTTCTGACCAGTTACCATGGACAGAGTAATAGGTCCCTTGTCCCTGCCTTCTGATTGTTCAAATATATTTTTCCATCTAATACCTTACCAGAACAAATCTCTCATTCAGTCATTCCAAAATATTGTCTCCAAGGTATATGATAAAAAATTTCAATACGTAATTCCTAAGGATGTTTTGGGCGAAGTTTGGAATGCTATGATTTATAGTATTTGTTCAGTTCCATTGTTTAGTCTAATTTTTACCCTGCTAATACCTACTGAGTGCCACTCATTCCTGGATGGCTGTCTTCTGTATTTCCCACTTTTTGTACTGTTCTTTGGATCTGTTTTCTCATTTATTTTTGGCTTAAAAATTTTTTCTTCTTTATATCTCCTGTTTCTTTTACAGTCCACTCATTGACAGTATTTACTCTTATGCTCTATTTGGTTTCGTCTCCATGTCTCAAATGTTTTTTCTTTTTCTAAAAAGTTAAACTTTTTACTTTAGAACAACTTTAGACTTACAGAAAAATTGAGACAATAGTGCCAGGAAGTTCCCATATGCCCACACCCATTTTCTCTTCTTATTAACATCTTATGTTAGTTTGTACATTTGTTATACTTCATCTGGTTAGACTTAATGGGACAATATTAATATATTATTATTATTATTATAAATCACATCATACTTTATGTTCTAAAGTCCCTTTTCTATTCCATGATCTCAACTAGTGTAACACATCACATTTAATCACTATATCTCATGAGGCTGCTTTTGGCTGTGACAGTTTCTTCAACATTCTTTATTTTCAATGACTTTGAAAATTTTGAGGTATACTGGTTAGGTATTTCATGGAATGTCCCTTCTCTGAGAATTTTCTGATGTGTTTTAAATGAGGGAAGACTATAAAGGTTAATTGCCATTTTCTTCACTATAACCTCACTATATATGTCACCCTTGGTCACCTGCCAAGAGAGTGTTTGCCGGTTTTCTCCTGGTAATCTGTTATTCTCTCCCTGTCCCTCCACTACTTTCTTACTATACTTTGTGGAAGATGTCAGGGGAGTTGTGCTTAATCTCCTTGAGGACAGATTATTTACATAAATCATTTGGGATACTGCACAGGTAATTTGCCTATTTTCCCTATTCATCTATTTATTTTATCTTATATCACATAAACTCCTGTATATTGGGTTTATACTTTGGGTTACAAAAGCATTATAGTACCTTCAAATACTATTCATGACCAATTACCTCATTTACAAAAGTTCTTTTCTGTTTTGTGATTCTTTTAAAATTTTAGTTCGTTTACTGATTAGAACTTGGGAGATGTCTGTAAGTGTTAAAATGATCTGGAAGTCTGGGCTTTATACTGCAAACCAACAAAACAAAGCGTCTTTCCAGATTTAAGTCCTGTATTGAGAAGATATTGCTAGCAGTAGAGTCCAAATTACAGATTACGACCAAAAGAGATAAAGGAATGCAGAAATTCTGATAAAAGAGGTGGGTGGAGGAAGTTCTCAGAAAGTTGAGATGTTTATTTTGATAACTTATAATTTACTATATTCTTCCACTTCTAGGGATGTATTCCCCTTTTACAATAGCATCAAAAGAATACAATACTTAGAAATAAATTTAACCAATAAGGTGAAACATCTGTACACTGAACACTCTAAAACATTAATTTAAAAAAGGGGGCTTATTTTTTATTTGTTGGTTACAAACAACAGACAAGAGAATTCTAAATTGGTCAAACAACATTAAATATCCCTGCTTACCCCACTGTCCTCAAAGTGCAATATCATCATTTCACCTACAAATATTACAGGGAGAGTTTGCAGCAGAATCTCTAATACATTTATTATAATGAAAAAGACCTGTATACTAGATCTGCTGGCTACTTCCCTTTTTTTCTTTTCCCCCTCTCTCTTCCAATCCCTTTTCTTCCTTCCTCTTTTGCTTTTTCTTACCATGTTTCTTTTTTCTTCTCTCTTTATTTCTCTTCTCATCTTAAAGCACTTGAATGAAATGTGATTACGGATGCTTTGAATCTACTATACTTTAAAGTTTGGAAGGATAATTAATGCCCTGGATGACCAAATATGACTCCAAATCTACCCTGATTGATTAAAGTTTTTTTTTTTTTTTTTTAAATAAAATTTATGTGAGAAGGAAAACTGGAACATGAGTCTAACTGTGTCAAATTCTGGATGATAGTATAAAACTTCCAGCGGCAGTGCTTTACCCAGCAGTGCTGTAATTTTAGTAAACAATGTGAAATGACCACTGAAGTGCAAAACAACTTTAGCCTGTTATGATTGTAGAGAAAAATTAAGGAAAAAAAAACACATAGTTTTATCGAGAGGGAGACTGATATTCTTTTTTGATGATGGTATAATTTAAGTTTTATGTTCACATTTAAGGCTATATATTAACATGATTTTATTCCTGCCAGATGTGCTTTAATCAGAGGCACTAAAATAGGAAAGGTACTCAAAATCTTTTGATATGAATCAATGCCCAGGACTGTAGCTTGAGAAAGAGAAGATTGGAGAGATTTCCTCAAATATTGATAGTGTTATAACATGGGAGAATTAAATAAGGTCCCTAGTGAAGGAATTAGAAAGTATGGGTCAGTCTAAGAAAGAGTTCAGATGAATGTAAGAAAGAATTTTATGAAAATCTGACAAAAGACAGAATTTGCTGCCTAAAGAGATAATGAGATATTTAAACTACATTCAGAGAAAACATTTGGTAATGATTCTGTCTCAAAGATGATTGGATCATAATGTCTTTTAGAATCTCTTCAAGTTATGAATGCCTATAATTTTGTGAAAGATCCATTTCATTCCCAGAGAAATAAGAAGTACCATTCTCAACGTAAACTCAAATAGTCTCTTTAAAAAGGAAAACGTTTGCACTGAATTATAGTTTGGAACCAATTGAAAAAACTATTTAAAATATAATTTAATCTATCTACATTATTCTCTAGTGAGATAATTAAAACTAAAATACAATTCCTGAAAATGGGGGAAAAAATATTACATGTTGGCAGAAATATGTTACTGACCTGTCGATACCTCACAGCTTTTATTGACCAGAAAATTAATGCTGAATTGAAGTAAATTGGTTTTGATAACATCACAGAAATTTCCTTCTCCAAAATTAAAAAAATGATCGCAAATAACTTATAAAACAACGACCACCCCTACCCAGATACAATAATAGCAAAATGAGTGATAAGAGAAGGCATGAAACATAATCAATGTAAAAACTAGAAAAAGTACTGATCTAGCCTAAAAGTAAAAAATTTTAAAAAGATGGTGCATAGAGTCTTGCCCTACTTTCCCCCACTAGCTATAATGAAATGTTGACAAAACTTTTCACACAGTAAGAAAGAAAACTAAGCTAATACACTTCATAGTTTCCTTTCCTAAAAGAGATGCAAAGAAGAATTTGGGAAGCTGAAGCACAAGGATCATTTGAGGCTAGGGGTTCCGGACCAGCCTAAGCAAGAGAAAGTCCTTGTCTCTACAAAACTGAGAAAAATTACTCAGGTGCTGTAGTCCCAGATAGTTGGGAGGCTGAGGCAAGAGGATCACTTGAGTCTGGCAAGGAGTTTGAGGTTGTTGTGAGCTAAAACGATGCCATTGCACTCTAGTCTGGGAGACAGAGTAAGACTCTATCTCAAAAAGAAAAGAAAAGAAAAGGAAAGGAAAGAAAATGACTATTGGGGAGAAAATGATAAACAGGGATAACAAACAATGAAAGTGAGTATTTTTACGTAAATGAACTTCCAAAGCCAAACACTAAATGAGGAACACATTTCAGAGCAAAGAGAACATCCCTCACTGAGACTATGGCTTGTCCTGCTAAAGTAATGAATGTTGGAGAGGACAGTTATCAGGAGTGCGGGAGCCCAGATTTTCAAACTGTAACCTTAGCTAAGTGGTGCTTCTTCACCTACAATTCCCTTGAGTTGTAGATAGAGTAGAAAACATGCAGATCTCTCAAACTGTGTCTTTGAAGAAAAAACAAAGTTCTCTCAGGTAAGGTGAAAGTGAACAAAATGCATGGCAATAGCCCTATCTGCATTATAAAAACTAAGAAACAGTGTAATTCAGAGGAACAAAAATGGCAAACTGTGTACCAATATTTTCTTACAGAAGAAAGCAACCCAATCTAAAGAAGAAAATTCCCCCAAACAGTTAATGATACAATGTGGCAAAATAACAATAGGGAGTCTGTAAAATAAGTGCTCAAAAACAAAGAGATAAAATAGTTTTATGATGTGGTAGAATAATGGCCCCTGCATGATGTACAACTTCAGATCCTTGAAACTCGTGAATATGTTACCTTATATGCCAAAAGCTTTTTTGAAGTTGTGAATAAAATTAAGGAGTTTGAGAAGGTGAAATTGTCCTGAGGATTTTTTTTTTTTTTTTTTTTTTTGTGGACCTAATGTGAGTATAATCACACACTCACACTTTATAATGGAAAAACAAAAGGAGAAGAGGCAAGGACAGTCAGAGACAGAGAGTGAGTGATTCGAAGATGCTGTCCAGTTGTCCGTGAAAATGAAGGAAACTAACATGACAAGTGCAAGAGGCCTCTGGAAGTTGGAAAATGCAAGGACCATCTCTGCTATTGCCTTCAAAAGGAAAATAGTCCTGTTGACCCATTTCAAACTTCTCACCTACAGAACTGCAAGGAAATAAGTTTGTGTTGTCTTAACCCATTACATTGATCGCAATTTGTAATAGCAGGAAGCGGAGGCTACTGCAAATAACATGGGAACAAAAATTGTGTATCTTATAAACTAAGGACTAAACGAGCATTATTAAGTTAAAAAAATAAAAAAAAAATGGATAGAGTCCCTGAAAGTTAATTTACTCTCAAGGTGGAGAATAATGAAATTTTTTCAATGGATAGATGTGAAAATAAAACATAAGTTTAAGCAGATTAAGAACTAAAGAAGGCAAAGAAAAAGCAACATAGGGATGCGGTTCACCTGAAGAAAATACCGAATCAATAGATACCAAATTCTGATAATATGAATAATATGACAATTTTTATTCAAAGATCAGTGACATAGGTGGACATTCTCACACATGGAATGTAAGCCCTTTCTATAAATAATTAAGTTAAAATGAAATTTATGATTCCACTTCCAGGAAAGTGGAGAAGACATTCTTTCACCTATTCTTCCCGTTAAGCACAGTTCAACTCACTGGACATTGTCCAAAAGAAACACAAGAAGACTTTGAAAGATGGAGAGAAATTGGCAGACTAGCTGAGGACCTGAGGGTCCAAAGATGAAAATGTGGTACTTTCCTACGATTTTTGTTTGTTTGTTTTCGCTTCAGACATTTCATAGTTGGAGCTAAAGAAGTCAAGAACCAGAATTGCCAACAGATGCAACAATTAAACAAAACAAAACAAAACAAAAGGAATGGAGAAGCATAGCAAGAAAGAAAACTTTGAACAATAACAAGAAAGAAAACTTTGAACAGTAACTACTCTACTCCAGCTGAACAGCTTAGACAAAAAATGCAGCTCCATCCTCACATAGCCCTTACTAGCCAAGAAGTCACTATAGTCATTTTGGAATGAGCCATCCCAAGCCCCCAATTCCTAATAGTGGATGTCAGATTTGGTGAAGAAGAGTACCAGAATTTCATCCCCATCAGCAGCAGTAAGGAGCACCCTGCTCCAACCAACACAGTGGAAACCATGTCGTGAGCCTGGGACTCTGAAAAACAATGATTCTTACTGGAGATATTAAAAAGAGAAGAAAGAAAAAGAAAAGAAAACAAATTGTCAAAAAAAACCTGAAC
Organism: Perodicticus potto; assembly: GCA_963574655.1. NCBI lineage: Eukaryota > Metazoa > Chordata > Mammalia > Primates > Lorisidae > Perodicticus > Perodicticus potto. The sequence goes on along the minus strand of CAUYRH010150040.1, from coordinate 15,488 downwards.
TGGCTGGCTAACAGTAAGAGCTTTTAATGGTCAGTTCAAAATGAGGTGTGAGGAGAGACAAGCTGAACTGCAACTGAAATGCAAGAACAGCCTGGGTGACGCCTGTGGCTCAAAGGAGTAGGGCTCCAGCCCCATATGCCGGAGGTGGCGGGTTCAAACCCGGCCACAGCCAAAAACTGAAAAAAAAAAAAAACAAAGAATAGTGAAGGCCAAAGAGGGAGTTTTATGGAGGTGTGGATTACAAATTCATGTTCTTTGAGGAACACAATAAGGAATTTAATCAATGTTTAATAACATTGAAAAAACATGCAAAGAAAAAATGTCATCTAAGGATTTTATATCTAGAATATCTAATTTTTTAAATATAAAATGAGCCATAAACTACAAAGATAAAACAAGAACTCAGGATGTGTTTACCATTAGTATTTCCAAATTGTATCTGCAGAGAATGCACTTTAGATAACCAGAATGAACAACAACAGAAAAGTCACTGTAAGGACTAGAAGTGGGCATTAAGTGTACATTGACCTCTAGAACTGAGACTTGATGGTGATAAGAGAGACAGCACATGTGGGACCAGTAATGTGCTGATAAATGTTTAATAACTGGTTCTCTGGGAGCAAAAAAAGCCCTGATATGTGTTTGCTGATTTCTGTGGTGTAAATACTCTCTGCATAGCTGATTTCAAGGTACCAATTTAAAGAGGCTCCTACTAATAAAAGATGGGGCAATTACAGCATCTGTAAAAACAACTACAGTAAACCCAAGCACAATAAATGTGTTTAAGTTCATGAATTCATCCTATGGTGCATAATGCAAGGGTACATGTCAGATCTAGTAGTATAGAGTATAAATGTCTTAACACAATGATTAAGTAAACGAGACGAGGTAAGCATTCCTAATTCTATATGAAATCAGCACATTGTACCCCATAAATGCATTAATGTATACATGATCTATGTGTTTATGATTTAATAAAAAAGAAAAGAAAAGAAAAGAAAAAGCCCCTTCAGGGTGGCGCCTGTGGCTCAAAGGAGTAGGGCGCCAACCCCATAAGCCAGAGGTGGTGGGTTCAAACCTGGCTTCGGCCAAAAACTGCAAAAAAGAAAAAGAAAAAAAAAGGAAAATCCCCTTGACCACACACTTCACTGAACACCATTAGTGTGATAAGGAACTAACCCATTCTGAAAGTTGATTTAAAAGAAAGGGGGGAAAAAAAAGAAACAAGCATTGATTCTGCCTTTCCTATAAATAGCATCTTAATGCAATAACAAAACAATAAGGATAGGTGGGCTTTTATAAAAATATCCCAGTTTATGCATGAAATAAGAATAATTTAATTAAAATGTAACATTTTTGCAACTCCCAATGAGGATCTAAATACTATTCATTAGTGGTTGCTGATATGAAAAGACAACTTGATATTATGTACCTTTAAAGAAGTATAAAATGCCTCCTACCAAATAGTCCTGCAATTGCTAAATTTAATTACCAATTTGCAAGAAATAGAGGAGGGAGATGAACACGGAAACTATGTCAATGGAATGTAAGCAGTACCTCTAGAGTAGGGAAACCCATGGGACAAAAAAACAACTTTATTTCCTCAAAATAGATTGTAGAATGAAAAAACAAGAGTGGTGACTGTAAATCATAAATAGACTTAAAAGATGACTTAACTTAAACAAAATGTTTGATGTCTTTTTGGATAACAATTTGATAAAATATACTGCAAAAATAAAAAGAACGATTGTAGGACAATCAGTAAGATGTGTCTACATGTTTGGCGATATTAGAAATTGTTTTGGGAAGGTGTGATAAGGATATTTTGATTATGTTTTACAAGGTAGCTACTGTGTTTCAGGCATATACAAAAATATTTATAGATGAAATAATGTCTGGAATTTGCTTTAACATTATAGACGGTGAAGATGTGAGATTATGGAGAAAATCAGATTGGCCATGCTTGGATATTTGTGAAGCGAGCTGATGGGTGCAGAGTGGCTCAAAACTGTTTTGTTTTGTTTACATTTTGTAATTTTGAACTTTTATATAATAAAAAATTAAAAAATGACCTTCTGGATATAAAGAATAAAATTCTAGGACATCATGGTAGATAAGGTATTATTTACATGTAATAATTCTAAAAATCTAAATAATTGTAAAGGAAATTAAAGCTAAATGTTTTGGTTCATGAGACCATGTGCTTGCTTGATCTCTAGGTTCTCTCTATCCTCAGCTTCATTTCTTTAGAAAGCAACATAATTGTTTTATAGTGCTTTTTAAAAAATTTTAGTTCCCAGGAACTTTTTATTATTATGACTTTGTTTTAAGTGTGTCTTTGTTTTCAATATATCACTGCACTAGAGATAACTACGCTTGATTCCACCCACTTTAGGTCACTAAATGTACTATCTTTGCCTCAGCTAATGGCTAGGAGATCAATATTATCGCAGTAGGCTAAAATCCTAGTTGACTCTGGCTTCCAGATATTCATAGAGTTACTTTTTTTTTTTTTGAGACAGAGTCTCACTATGTCGCCCTTGGTAGAATACTGTGATATCACAGCTCACAGCAACCTCTAACTCTTGGGCTTAAGGGATTCTCTTGCCTCAGCTTCCCAAGTAGCTGGGACTACAGGCACCTGCCACAATCCCCGGCTATTTTTTGTTGCAGTTGTCCTTGTGGTTTAGCTGGCCTGGGCTGGGTTGAACCCGCAAGCCTAGGTGCATGTGGCTGGCTCCATAACCACTATGCTATGGGTGCTGAGCCCTACATAGTGTTTTAAAAGTTTTAAGATATTGCCTTTTATATTTTAGTCTTTAAAATTTCTGGAAATTAATTTTTCTTAAGGAGTCAAGTTTTTAATACTCACTTCTGCTGTTCTGTTTGTTTGCCTTCACTGTATCTTCACCAGACCAGGCTAATTGAAAAAAAAAAATTGCTATGTTGCCTAGGCTGGGATTAAACTCCTGGCCTCAAGCAATTCTCCCTCTTCTCTCCCAAAATGCTGAGATTATAGAATTGAACCCTGAACCCATGAACACCTGGCCTCTTTAATTGTTAAAATATCTTTCCATATTGCTTTAATGTTCTTTCACAAAGTTTGAGCATTACTTTAAATATATTTATTCCTAATTACTTCCTATTTTTGTAATTATAAATTGCTTCTTTTAATTACATTGTCTACATATTCATTGCTGATATATAGTAATGTAATTAATTTAAAATTTTTGAAACACAAAAACTTGAATCAATATTATCACTTATCTATAGATCCTTTCCAGTTCTCTGGTGTTAATTTTCTGTGCAAATATTGATTTTTTTCTCTATTTCTAATCCTTATGCCTTTTATTTTCTTTTCTGATCTCTCTTTCCTCACTAGGACTTTCACTGTAATGTGTAGAAATAGCAGTGAGGCTTTCCTACAGACTGCCTATCGGAGCTCTTGTAGCTCTTTGGCAAGGTGGCAACGTCTGGAGATTCACGCCTCATTTTCTCCCTGAGATTCTCATCTAATGGTAGTTGAAAGATAAATATGCTAGCTCCTTCCCCTCTCTGATGGAAGAACTCTGAAGTGAATGCTGGACGGTAATCCCCGCAAATTCCCTAGTGGGATTAAGCTATGTTTCTTATCAGCTATCTTTCCCTTCCTGTCTCACTGTTTTACTCCCCTACCTGTGCTCTCTAGTATCATCTTCATAATAAAATAATTGAACATTAATGGTTTTAGCTGGGGTCCGTTTATTGGGAACCCCACACAAAGGCAGAAGTTGGCCTAGGACACTGATCCTCAGGATGGATTTCTGAAATTGAATAACTTGCTGAAAAAACGGCAACAAGAATTCCATTGCTGGTGCTAGTGCTGCATGGGGTGAGATACCCTCCAGCATGGCTTTGCTTTACAATTACTGAGACTCACTGCTCCTCTTCAGAACCAGAGCCTTCGTCACTACTTTGTACTCAGTTTTTTATCTTGACAGCCTGCCCTGCACTTTTGTTTCTCAAGGAACAAGAATGTTTTCACGTATTTACCATCACTCCAAACATGTCACAGCATCTATTTTTTGTCTGCCTGTCTTTCTATGTACAATGGTACCTTTTTGATGGGTCCTTTCAGCCTCTGTGTGCAATCTATTACCTGTCGCTCATTCTCTTCTCACTTACTGCCCAGAGCTTCTTATCAGACCCTCCTGCTGAAAACTCCTCTCACTTACTTCTCAAAATTATCACCTCTCAGCACATTTTAAACAGCCTATCATTAACCTTACATTTTTCCCTTTAGAAAGTTTTAGTTTCTTCTAAATTTCTATTCTATTGTTTTATTTTATAGTTTCTGCTAATAACTAAAAAGCATCAATACAAGGTTATCAGGATTAATGTCAACACATACGAGGAACAATAATAAGAGTTTATTGTATTTTTTGACTAAAGTGTAATAGTGTTTAAGATAGTGGGATTATGAATGTCTATCCTTTTAAAACAGTACTTAATATCATTTTATTATTAGGTATATTCTCATACTTCTTTCCTCACTCTTATCTCTGTGGCACTGCTGGGCTTAATCCTTTTCTGTTTTGTGCTTCTGTTTCAAAAGTTATCTTACTTGGATGAACAGGCTCTAAATTCTGAATTGGTATAAGAATTTCTTAGTTTCTTAGTGATGTTCAATGTAGAAAAGACGAATAATGAATTTAAATGAATAAATCTCTCTTTTATTTATATTTTTATTAATTCGTACTATGCAGTAAGCACTCAGCCAAATCTGAAGATATAAAATTGGAGAATATCTCTATTCTTGATATTCTCCCTATCTAAAGGGCAAGAGTCAATCTGGAAACAAATAATTAGAAAACAGCATGGCGAGAGTAAAGGGAAAGCTGTGGTGCTGCTAACGGAGAGATGCTGCCTACACTAGGCGCCTTCTATCAGTTCTGAGATTGGAAATGGGATACGATCTGTGGTTTCTGACGCTGGTCTGGCCATCCTTCAAGGTTCTGGACATGTTCATTCATCATATATCCTTTTCTTCATGCAGCAAGAACTCTTTCTGGCACAATTACGTGCTGATGAGTTCAGGTTCACACACGAAACTGAGAGGAGAGAGGTATTGGTTTGTGAAAGTATATTTAATGTCATATCTGAAATGGTTTCCAGGGCAGAGCTCTCCTCCCTTCTGTTGCTTCTTTTGTGTTTATCCGTCTTCTCTAACTCTCGTACTTCACACCTCTCAGATGCTGAGTATATATACAGGACTATGGTGATGACAGCACCAGGTTTAGGATCCTGACTTGACTATTGGCTTTTAGTGCATCCTTGGGTGAATTACCTAATCATACTGAGCATCTTTATTAAGGCGAAAGAAAACTAATAATGCCTATTGTTCAGCACTGATAAGAAATTAAATTAGGAGGCAGTAATACTTGGAAACAATAGATACTATATAAGTTATCTGGATCTTCTGTCATTCCTATTTAACTGACTTACCACAACAGCTATAAAACATATATTGGGACAGGTGGATGCAACATTTAGTACACACATTGGCTTACAACTCAGTTGGATTACTTTTGAAATGATAATAATAGGAAAAATATAGTAAAAATAAAACTGATTAGACAAATTCCAGAAAGGAATGCTAACGACTTTTCAACACATAGAGAAGTTAAAGCAATAAAGACATACAACCATGGTCAAATGTGACTGAGCTTTACAAATCTACAACATATGTGTTTCTCCCTCCTTCAGGAAAGTGAAAGCATATGATATGGTTTTTAGCATCCCATAAGTTAGAGACGAGCTATGTGCTATAATAAAATGAGTTAGACTTGGTCTTCTCTTATGATGCAAGCTCAATTTGGTGCCGAACACAAGAACACACAGGAGCTCTGGGAAGACCTAAACTGACAGCAGCACACACATTTGCCTTTGGGACAATGCAGGGATGATTCAATGAAAACTCACTGGAAGGACAGAACCTTGGGGAGCCATTTGAAGACGGAGAAGCAGGTAACTCTTCAAAGATATGGGAAAAATTGTGCCATGTGAGGAAACATAGTCAGAAATCAAAAACTAAGGGGAAAAAGTTGAGGAAGAGGGAAGGAAAGCGTGAGAGAAAAGATCCTAAGGGGCCAAGTGGTGAATCGATTGTACTGTTTCTCTGTTCAGAGCTGACAAGTAAAATGAACTTGCCTTGAATTTTCGAAACCACTTCTGCTCACACTAACTTCTAAGCTGTATGGAGTTTCACTAAGGCCAAAAATAAAAAAAAGGCAAGTATGAGACACTAGCACTTTTCTTCTATAGAAACTATGAAAAGAACAGTTGGAATTTTGGCAGATGAAAGACTCTGAGAGTCAAGAGTTTGACAAATATTTATTATGTCACTACCTGTATCTTTACATTATTATTATTATCACTTCAGGTGGCCAGGCGGAAGTCTGAGTAAATGCTGATCCATGTCTTCAAGCCACTCATTATCTTGTGAAACAGACACTCAAGTAAATTCTTTCATTAAAAATCACATCATATGTGTTATACAAGAAGTAAGAACAATGAGATATAAAAAGCAGAGGAAATGGGGGTGGCACCTGTGGCTCAAGGAGTAGGGCACCGGCCCCATATACCAGAGATGGTAGGTTCAAACCCGGCCCCAGCCAAAAATCACAACAACAACAAAATAAATAAATAAATAAATAAATAAATAAATAAATAAATAAATAAAAAATAAAAAGCAGGGGAAAGAACTCATTCTAATATGAGCATTTTGGGAAAATTTCCTGGGGATATAAAAATGAATTTTGTTTTGATAGAATTTATGGAGTTAACCAAGTGTAGAATATTGGTGAGGGCCTCTAGGCAGAAGCAGCTGCCTGACCAAATTTTCAAAGGCAAGTTCCAGGATAGTATGGATAAAGAAGTGAAAGAAATTGGTTATTGCTAGAATCTGAATTCAGAGACAAGTGTTGAAAGCTATGGAAGTTAGGACATAGGAGGCTGTATATGCTCAGATAAAGCGAATGGACATAAAGGAGATGCTGTAGATCTAGTGTCAAAAATAGAAATTCTACAAGGAGTGTCTTTTTCTGGTCTGCACTGAATCATTATTAAAAATTAAAGATTTCATTAAAATGTCAGATATTTTCCTTTTCTTGAAAAGCTATCCCAGAAGCTTCAATCATTTATTTTATTTTATTTTTTGCTTTTTTTTTTTGAAAAGTAAATTTATTTTAGGTTAATGTGAGGATACAAACAACCAGGTCAAAATATTTGATTTTGTTAGGTATAATCCCTCTTGGGTTATGTCCCTCACACAAAAGGTGTGCAAAATACCCCCACCCCATGCTCATTCAGTGAGAGCACCCCAAACCCCTCACTTCTGCCTCCCTCCCTCCGTTACCTTTCCCCCAGCTTGAACTGAAATTAGTTTGCTATGTGGACTTGCATCAGATCATTCACTGGCTTCATATTAGTATTGAGTACATTGGATAGTTGCTTTTCCATTCTTGTGATGCTTTACTAAGAAGAATTTGTTTCAACTCCATCCAGGATGCTACAAAAGATGTGAAGTCATGATCTGTTTTATGGCTGGATAGTATCCATAGTGTGCATGCACCACAATTTGTTACCGCAATTCTTTATTTCCTCATGGCAGTTTTCTCTTGGAGAAGAGAAGGCTAATACTCAGAGCATGAATTCCTCATTGTGCCGTTGTGTATGCAATTCCATATTTGTGTGAGACCAATCATCAGTTAGTGATGCAATTACACATGGTTAGTATATATTTTATTTGGGGCAAACAGGCATTTGACTTTTCTATCTCTACTCTTGATTTGATTTCTACATGAGAAGAGACTATTAAAATATTTTAATCTGTGGCATGACATAGTCAATTGGGGGAAGATGAGGAGTAGATTATTAAGAAGGTCAGAATAGGAGCAAGAAACAGGAAGGGCACTTAGGAGTCTGTAATTACTACTGTGAGGCCTAACTATTACTGTGCCAATATCCAGTAAGTTTCAGTCATTTGTTGGACGTGATGAAAAGAGAGGAATCTAGGATGACAATCATTCTTAGGGACTAAGTTGATGATAAGGCCCATAACTAAGACAGAGAACACAAAGTGTAATTGAAAGAGAGAACTATGTTCAATTTTGGACAAGTTGAATTTGAGGTACCTAGGAATATACCAGAGGTCAAGTGAGCAGTGAGGTATATATGATATATAAATCAGAAGCTAAGGCCAGAGCTCAGTGGTAAGGCAAATGCTAAGAGTATATTTTGGGAAGTTATGATTACATAGAGGGTATTTGAACCGAGGTGATATTTTGAAAGTAATAGTACTGCAAGAGAAAATGGAAAATGGAAAAGAGAAAGAAATGGACAAGCCTATGAAGAAATGAAATAAAGGAAGTCAGAGGAATATGAAAAGTCAGAAAATGTATCCTACATCATATATATTTGGTTCCTGAGTTCAGCTAGCAGAAGTTTGGATAGCAAAGAATACTTTCGGCCTCAGAGAATCCAAAGGGGTAAGAAATTTTAGGCAGTTAGTAGCTAGTAGATTCAAAGTCATTAGACTGGCCCAATGAGATGACCTGAAATGGATTCAAATAAAAATTATAGTGCTCTTTGCTTGAGTACTTTTGGTGTAGTGATAGAAACAAAAATAGGAATCCAGGGGCCTGAGGCATAAAAGGAAGGTATCTAGAGTCAGTGGGATTAAACTACTTTCAAAAAGCTTAAGCCAGAAGAGACAAAAACTATAGAATACTATCAAGAGTTGGATGAAGAAGGCAGGAGAGAGGTTTACAATGGTGAGACTTGAGTGTGCTATTCATGTATCTCTGATTATGTTTTTACAGAAATGTTTTGCATGAATTTGAAAATATAGAAATTAAGTTGTTCTAAATACAGTTAGGGCAATCCATTATCATTATGGTTATTACTACTTGCAATTTTCTAAAAATCAAAAAAATTCTTTTGATAATTCAATCTCTTATCTACCTACTGTACATATTCATTCAGCAATAGTTAGTCTGTTGGAATTATCTTTAAAGAGAGCAGTCTCTGTCTCTAAGGGCAACACATTGTGCTCTTAGGCATCTTTAATTTACCTCTTATTATTCTTCTCTTAAATCAAAATCCACTTCTCATAGAAGTACTAGCTCTGCTCTTGGGAGCCACACAAGATAAGACTAATCTTTCGTAAGACAGGCCTTCAGGTTCTGCACAGCCAAGAACACAACAATCAACGCAAATAGCCTTCAGAATGGAAAAAGATATTTGCATGTTATGAATCTGACAAAGGCTTGATTACTAGGATCTTTAGAGAACTCAAATGAATCAACAACAAATAAAGCAATCCGATGAATCACTGGGCAAGAGATACGAACAGAATCTTCTCTGAGGAAGAGAGTTGAATGACTAACACACATATGAAAAAAATGCTCATCATCCCTAATCATCAGAGAAATGCAAATCAAAACCACCCTGAGATATCACCTAAAGCCAGTAAGATTAACACACATCACAAAGTCCCAAAGCTTCAGATGCTGGTGAGGATGTGGAGAGAGGGGAATACTTTTACAGTGCTGGTGGGACTACAAACTAATATAGCCTTTTTGGAAAGAAGTATGGAGACTCCTCAAAGAACTCAAATTAGATCTCCCATTTGACCCTGCAATCCCACTACTAGGCATCTACTCAGAAGAAAAAAAAAATCATTTTGTCATAGGACATTAGCACTAGATTGTTTATCACAGCTCAATTTACAATTGTCAAAATATGGAAACAACCTAAATACCCACCAACCCAGAAATGGATTAACAAGCTGTGGTACATATATACCATGGAATGCTATCCATCCATAAAAAGATGGACACTTTACATCTTTTGTATTAACTTGAATAGAGTTGGAACACATTCTTCTTAGTAAAGTATCTCAAGAATGGAGAAGCAAGAATCCAATGTACTCAATTCTGATATGAAGGCAGTAGATTATATAATATATACCCTCATAAGAGAAAAATTCAAATTAATTCAAGGAAGGGGCAGGGGAATGAGGGAGTGTGGAGAGGGGAGGAAAGAGGGGGATGGGGGTTACAGTGTATGGCACACCTCTTGGATGTGGGACATAATTATAAGAGGGACATTAACTAACAAATGACTTCAGTGTAAACTAATTCTTTGTCTCCTCAATGAATCTCAAAAAAAAAAAAAAAAAAGAATGGATAAGCAAGAACCCAATGTACTCAATCCTGATATGAAGCCAGTAGGTGGTCTAATACATTCCTACATATGAGGACAACTCAAATCAATTCAAGGTGGGGGGGGGTGAGAGAATGAGGGAGTGGGGTGAGGGGAGGATGGAGGGGGATGTGTGTGCTCCAACTCAATGGACACAGTGTTAGGGTGTATGGCATACATATTGGGAAGAGAAAATATTATAAGAGGGGCTTTACATGACAAATGCAAACAATGTAACCTAATTCATTATACCCTCAATTAACCTGAAACAACATCAAAAAAGCAAATATGAATGAAAAGACAAAAAAAAAAAGATAGTCCTTGCAAGCTTTCAGTAACTTGCAAGCTTCTTTCATTCAATTCTTTTCTAAGACATAGGCCATTTCTACACTTAGCACCTATCTGAGATATTTTCAGGTCTCTTACAAACTTTATGTCCTCTTTCTTCTTCTTACTTTTGATTTACTCTGATTTATCATTATATTTAAATTATATTTAGTTGTACAGAATGCTCCGAGCTTGGTTTGCATAGCTCAGAGTACCTTTGAGCTTTCATTTCTTACTTGTAAGGAGATCGAACATTCATTAAGGTTCAGAAGATTAGCCAGCTTTAGAAGCAACCATCTCATACCTCAAGCTCCTTAGAAGACCAGTCACAGATTGTTTTCCCATTAAGTCCTATCAGTATTTTTTCTTCCTCCTGAAACTTATGCTACTTATTTTTCAGCTTAAAAGTATACAGGTACCTTTTGTTGAATTCAGAATAGTAAACGAATTGAGTTTTTTACAGTCATATTGAATCTTACTTTTGTCACTATTTTATTTGTTTTCTACCTAATTTGTTGTCTCCTGAAAATGTAAATATCCTTCTATATTTTCATCTAGGTCACAGAATAAAAATTATAGATAGATGAAACAAGACCATGACTTTGTGTCATTACAATGGATATTTATTCAATGCTTTATTTACACTAGGTTTGATTACTAAGGCATGTGTGTGAACCTACCTAATATCATATTTCATAAACATTTGTTAATATACACAAATACTGTATTCAACTGTTCAAGTATCTTGTTAAGCTAGTGAAAAATTATTTTAAAAAAAGGAAATAAAGATGGTATAGCATGACCTATTTTTAGTAAATTTTCAAGGGTTTTAAGGACTTCATCATTACTTATATAATGCTTGAATTTTATAGGTGATTTGTCATGCAATTTTGCAGAGTGGAAACATTGTAAAAGGTTTGCAAGCAAAATGGATAAAAAAATGTGGCCTTGGTATATATTAGTTTTGTGTCCAAGGTAAATATATCCTTTCACTATATAAATGTAGTAGTAATAGATGTTTCGCAAGGTTATTATTCATATTTACTGAGAATTTATATAAAGCATTCCATCCAGGGCTTAGCCTACGATGATGTGATGAATTTCTTCTAACACTAATATACTCAGAGTAACTACACAGGGTAATTGGAATTGATGTAGTGCCTATTTTTAAGATGAGGAAGCAAAAGTCAAAGGAGTTTTATTCATTCATTTGTTAATTACTGAACTCTTTGCAGGAGTTTGGCAATGTTAGGTATTAGATATAAATAAATTATGAGATACATGCTTAGATATCCTAGAAATGTACTAGTTAATTTTGAACACCAACTAGCTACATGTAGGAGTTGACTGTTTTGACAACTGTGAATTTTTTTTTATAGACGCTTTATGTATTCTCATGAATTTTTTTTTATAGACACTTTATGTATTCTCATGAAGAATCTCCTAAATCTTTTTCTCTCCTCATCTCCTTCTCCTGCTCTTCTTCTTTCTCTGTCTCCTTTCAAATTTTTTTGGTAGAAAAAGTCTGCAATAAAACAGCTTCATGGTTGCCTTCTAAAAATAATATGCTTTGGCAATGAAGCATGGCCATAACATATGCTTAAGGACCAGCTTTAATAAATCATTAAAAGTTATTTACAATCAGCATATGAAGTATATGGAATTCAATATTTTAAGGTATTAATTCCCTTCAAAAAATTGTTCTTTTATGTTAAATATTTCATTTCTAATGAAAAAACTATACTTTGTTGATTATCCTTTTTTCAATAGGTAGATAACCTTAACTTAGTCATAAATACAGAATTAATGGATTTAGAATTAAGATGTTTTTAAGCAATTTGAAGTTGTCAAATTATGCCCTTTTTTCATAAGAATAAATTTATTCCACCTAAATGCTCTTGTCTGAGAGAATGAATAATATTGTATAACTTTGAAAAACTGTCAAGATAGATAATAAATTAATAGCTGTGTTTAATAACACTGGCTAGAAAGATCAACTAGAAAGATGGTTTAAACAAGACAAATCTGTTTAGGTTTTTGCTGAATGGATCAAAACATATAATATTTTCTTCTTGGAAGAATTTTTCCTGTTTTGAAATGAGAATTTTAAAAAAGCATATGCTGATACAAAATTTACTACTTTGGGAGGAAATTGACTGAATGTTCTACATAAAATCCTTAAAAATCTTTAAAATATAAAATACTAATATAGGACTTCCAGCTAAACAGAGTGACTAGGTCGGTCATCTCTGCATGTATACAGCCACACACACACACTCATACAATACTCACACACTCGGACAAAATTCTGAAAAAAAAAAAAAAAAACAAGCTTGGGAAAATGATCAAAGGCAGATGAGAAATTGAGAAACATTAATTTTAGATAAACAGCTATAACTTCCAGTAAGACAATGAGAGTCTTTTAGCCTTTTGCCTGGGATTGCACCATCCTTTCTAGCCCCCACCCTTAATTGGTGAGAACTGTTATTTGTCAGCATGGGACTGGCTACTAAAATACGTAGTTGTATTACCAGAGGATGTGGAATTAATGTTGCATAGAATTCAAAACCATGAGAGTTTGCAGCTTAAATTGGTGACTGTGGTAAGAAATATAAATGGAGTAAAATGATTATGTTGAAAGTCAGAGATTATGATCCTGGTTGGGGTAAAGTTGGACCAACTAAACTTTTTTAGAAGATATTGGAAATAAGAAAGACAGAATGGCTACATAAACTTTATCCATCTGTTACTTTATAGGAGAATATGTACATGAGCGAGCAAAGTGGAGAGTAAATACAAAAAGTGATTTGAGAATTGGCTTATCTTTGACTGTACTAACCAAACCACACACATATGGGTCAGCAGAGAGAGAGAGAGAGTTCAAAGTTTTTGAGCATGACATCTGCCCAAATATTGGTTTGCCATTATCTCACGGGAACACAGGGGTGACCCCTAAGAAACAAAGCTAAAATTAAACAATGAAAATTAAACAAAAACTCTGAAAAGATACGGAAGAGGCTGTATATTCTGAGAGGAACAGTGTGAACACCTTTACTTATAAGCAAGTTACCTTAATTGAAAGTGCTCTAAAAATAATTAGAATAAGGAATTCTGAATTATCTGTTAAAAATATGAGAATGCAAAGATATCAAAAAGTATGATCATATTTGAGAAAAATCCAAGTTAATAGAATCTAAATGTCAGTGAGAGGGATATTGAATTTAATAGAGAAACAATTAAAAGCAATTAGGTGGCAGAGCCTGTAGCTCAGTGGGTAAGGTATTGACCACATGCATTGAGGCTGGTGGGTTCAAACCCAGCCCAGGCCAGCTAAACAACAATGACAACTACAACAAGAAAATAGTTGGGCCTTGTGGCAGGCACCTGTAGTCCCAGCTACTTGGGGGGCTGAGGCAAGAGAATCACTTAAGCCCAAGAGTTTGAGATTGCTGTGAGCTGTGATGCCACAGCACTCTACTGAGGGTGACATAGTGAGACTCTGTCTCAAAATTTAAAAAAAAGCAATTTTTATAAATACACTAGTGAATTAAAAGGAACTATATTCAAAAATTTAAGGAAAATATGATGGAAATAACCAAGCAAATGGAGAACATCAATAGGGAAACAGAACTTATTAAAGGAAAAAAAACTAATGAAAATTCTAAAACCAAATGGGCTGAACAACATACTTGAGATAGAAGAAGAAAGATTTAATTGACTCAAAGTTGGATCCAATATAGATAAAAAAAAAAATGAAAGAATTTTCTGCTGTCAAAAAGCTCTACAAGAAATACTAAAGGAAATCCTTGAATGAAATCAACCACTTACAGTCACCTAATCTTCAATAATTCAAACAAGAGCATCCATGGGGGAAAGACTCCTTATTCAATAAATGATGCTGGGAGAATTAGATATCCACATGTAAAAGATTGAAACTGGATGTGCATCTTTCTCCCCTCACAAAAATTTAGGACTTAAATAAAGGACTTAAATTTAAGGCATGAAATGATAAAAATCCTCAAAGAAAGAATTGGAAAAACACCGAAGATGTCAACCTGGGGGAAGACTATATGAGGAACACTGCCATGGCAATAGCAACAACAGCAATAATAAACAAATGGGATTTAATTAAACCAAAAAGCTTCTGTACAGCCAAGGAGGGACAACAACCAAAGCAAATAGACAACCTACTGAATGGGAAAGGATATTTGGATATTTTGAATCAGACAAAAGTTTAAAAACCAGGATCTATACAGAACTTCAATTAATCCACAAGAAAAAACCAACAATCCCATACGTCAATGGGGAAGAGAGATGAATAGAATCTTCTCTAAAGACGGCAGATGAATAGCCAGTAAACACATGAAAAAATGCTCATCATGTCTAATTATTAGAGAAATGCAAATTAAAACCACCCTGAAATATCATCTAACCCCAGCCAGAATGGCCTATATCACAAAATCTCAAAACTGTAGATGCTGGCGCAGATGTGGAGAGAAAGGAACACTTTTACACTGCTGGTGGGACTGCAAACTAATGCAACCTTTTTGGAAATAAGTTTGGAGAAAACTCAAAGAACTCAACCTAGGCCTCCTGTTTAATCCTGCAATCCCATTACTGGGCATCTATCCAGAAGGCAAAAAAAAAAAAAAAAAAAACTTTTAGTATAAAAACACTTGTACTAGGCTATTTATTGCAGCCCCATTTGCAATTGCTAAAATGTGGAGACAGCCTAAATGTCCTTCAACCCAGGAAAGGATTGGTAAGCTATGGTATATGTATACCATGGAATATTATTCAGCCATCAAAAAAATGTAGATTTTGCAGCATTTGTACTAACTTGGATGGAGGTGGAACGCATTATTCTTAGTGAAACATCACAGGAATGGAGAAGCATGAATCCTATGTATTCAACT
>CAUYRH010150038.1:0-21216 GCA_963574655.1 Perodicticus potto | reverse complement strand
CCTCAAGCTGTCACCCTGGATAGAGTGCTGTGGCATCACAGCTCACAGCAACCTCCAATTCCTGGGCTCAAGCAAGTCTCCTGCCTCCACCTCCCAAGTAGCTGGGACTACAGGCACCCACTACAAGGCCCGGCCATTTTTTGGTTGCAGCCATCATTGTTGTTTAGCAGACCCGGGCTGGATTCGAACCCGCCAGCTCAGGTGTACATGGCTGGCACCTTAGCCCATTGAGCCACAGGCGCTGAGCCTGATTATAGACTATTATCTAAGTAATAGATAAGTAACAGTTTCAGTTGCGGCATTATACTTCGCGTGGTATTATTGCTAGCGCTGACCATGAAGCCTTCAGACACACGGTGTACAGACATGGACTTTGTAAATGCATAATTTGGATAATTCTGATCAGAAAAGATCAGGGAAAAATAGTATTTATGTGGCATTGATATCAATATTCACTTATAGTTTTTCACTAGAACCATATTAACTTTCCCAACCCTCTGTCGTAATGTTCCAAGAATTTCTCTGCTGGGTCCTTAGTCTTGGAAATTTGAAGAATGAATTCAAGGACCACCATGAGTAAGTAAAAGGACAGATTTTATTATAGAACAGGGAAAGGAAAGGCAAAACCTCCAGCACAGCAGGGGGTGTCCCAAGTGGGTAGCCCATTGTAGCTCTCTGTCTAGGGCTTTATAAGCTGCTTCTCTTTCCCTCAGACAGGGGGTTTGGAAGAAATGGAATTTATGTCTAAAATATGTCACAACCATTGGCCCCAGAGGCCAGTGGGCAAAAGTTCATTTTAAAGCTGGCATTGGGTTGGAATGTGATATTGTTTGGGGACATTCTGTCTCTCCCTGGGAGTGGTGGCTTGGAAAAAACACTGATCACACTAATTTTTGAGCCTGCTTGGGCCCAGAAAATGGGGTCTTTGTTCAGCCCTTAGGTGAAGGAGACCTGTATTAATAACATTTAAAATTGCTTTGGATCATCTGGGCATCTCAAAGCTTATCACATTGATTTATTTTGTTGAGGACATTATGGCGATTTTGTCAGAATTAAAAACGGCTAGGATTGTGGAAGCCTTACTAAAACACATTTCAGAGAACTACAATTTCAGTCAAGATTTTAGTGGTCCATTGGTCAGGGGCATTGGAGATATGCCTTGCAAAGTGAAAGACCACTTGATGCATCTTCTAATCCCTATCACAGAAGAGAAATCACAACACCTGGTAGAACTTTTTGGGTTCTGGCTAGAATAGAGCGTGCACATAGAAATATACTCCAGTCCTTAAGTACAATGATAGGAAAGGTTGCTAGCTTTAAATGAATTCCAGAATAGAAAAATGCTCTACAGCTGCTCCAGGCTGTGAAACAAGCAACCCTACCTCTTGGGTCATATTAAGGCACCAGGCTCTATTATTATTGTAAATGCCAGTGGTGGGAAAAGATGGAATGTAAGTTTCTGGCAAACCTCAGTGAGAGAATCATGGTGTGTGCTCCTGGGATTCCAGAGCAAGGCCATGACATCTGCAAGGGGAGAATTATACTCCATTCGAGAATCAACTCCTGGGATGATTCTGGGCCCTAGGACAGATAAAACACATGACCATGGGGCACAAAAATACATGTGTATCTGGTTTGGAACTGCCCATAAAGAGCTGGATTCTTAGATCCACAGTGTCAGAAAGCCAGCAGCCTCGGCAGCAGCCAGTCATAAATTAGAAATGATACAGTTGAGATCAAATTTAAGCAGCAACTGAGGTCACAGGCAGGCTACATGAGTAGTCTGCCCAGACCCCTCTGTCACTTAGGATGACGAGTGCCCCCATTTGTTGTGACCATCTGAAGAAAGAGAAAAGTTCACATTTGTTTTATGGGTAGGTAGGCTCAGTATGAGAGTTTGGAATGAAAATAAATAACAGCAGACTTACTGTCAGCATTATTCTACAGTATTACTTAATAATCACCGCAGAGAGAAGAACCTAGTCTCCCACTCTGAGAAAGGAGAAGTGGCTCGAGGGGAAAACACATACAGATGTGCTAATGGCCTAGATACCTGGCAAGGACAAAAAGGGCTGGGATAGCACATGGATGGACACAGGACAGTCAGTAAAAAATTTTACAATTGTGCATTTGCAAAATCCATGCCTGTGTATCATGTACCTAAAGCCTTAATGGTCAGCTCTAGCAATAATATCACCTAGGGTGTAGCATCTACAGCCAGAAGCATTCACTTGGCTGAGTTTATATGAAGATTTCTGACTCACAAGTTAATGCTTGAGAGAAGGCATCTACCAAAGAAGAGACACTGAACAATGAAGTAGACACAGTGATAAATAAGGGGAATGGCATAAATGGAATGGCCAGTCGCAACACTGGTATTCCTTGATCGTGATCAAAGATTAAAATGCATTTATGCTTTTTAGTTCGTCTTGAAATTATCCCTCATGCATTTCTATTGTGCTCAAAATTTAAAAAAAAATAAGGATTATGACAATTATATAAACAAATCATGGGGTTTAGAATAAAACTATGAATACTGGAAATTATGGTAAGTCCAGATAGTCTCAAGATTTAGTGGTAGTGATGATTAAGGGACAAAAGTTTCAGACAGAAGATCTAGAAGGTACTATGAAAGCCCTAATACAGGAAAGAGGGTAGCCTTGAAGGAGGACGAAAATAGACCTGTGGAGAGATGGGCAAGCTCTGTGGAGGTGCTCTATGTGAGGTGAAGCTGGAGCAGGAGGCGTGGGTTTGTGCGAAGCTTTTGGATCTTTATCAGAAAGAAAGCCTCACGCCACTGTAACATTTAAAGTTGCGGGGTGGGCCATGGGATGCTGAATAATGAAGTTAGATTCGTCCGGCTGCCTAGAAGAAAATGAGCAGAAAAGAGACAGTGCAAGTTGGGAAACTAGAAAGGAAGAATTTGCTATAGTCCAAGAGACTTAGAAAAATAAAAGAATAAAGTTTGTTCTGTTTTAATGTCCTGAATTGGAAGTACAATAAAAAAGAACTTGGTGTCAAGAGTGATACCCAGTTTCTTGCCATGTTATGTTCAGATACGCATTTCAGATAGGTTGCGGGTGGCTGTGTGGAGGACGCATTTGAAAGTAGTAAGACAGCAAGGCCATGAAGAGGCTGCTGTGGAAATCCAAGTAAGAGTTGATAGGATCTGAACACAACATAACTGAATTAAATATTCTAGGCAGCTGCAATTCAGTCAGCAAGTCCTAATTACCCGGTAAGAGGAAGTAATTTTGTAGTGCCTGGCTTTCTTTTAAATGTCTACAACAGCAGATTTGAGTTGCCTCTTTTAAAGGAGTGTTTGAAGTATTCAAAGGCTCCAATCAATTGACAATAACAGTTCCTTGAATTTCACAGGTAGGGTAGAAAATCAAAGTAGATCCTCCAGCTCAACAGAATAAAGTCAACAGATGCTTTTTATCACCCACAGCAGTAATATCATCTGAATAGGCTGAATTCATTATGAACTTAGAAACATATTATACCAGGAATAAAAGAAAAATGACCAATTTTTGTTAATCAATTATTGTTTATGATTCAGCTATCTCCCCCCCAAATATTTAGTATACTGAAGAAAATGGTAATATCTAATTTCTTGAAACATTCTATAAAATATAGAGACCTTTACATATTAGAAATTAGAAATATTTGCAAAACTTTTAATTGATAAGTGAAAGACAGAACCAGGACTTCCTCTGCAGCAGAATTTATGGCAGTTTATGCAATCTGATCTTGATACCTTATAAACCCCTCTTTCCAGCTCTTCCTAACCATTATAAACTATGCTTAGCAAAATTTCTCAGCATTTCTGAAATAAGCAATGGATTTTCACAACACTTTGTGTACAATATTTCCTTTGCCTTAAGTATTATTCTCTTGGTTCAACTAGTAAGTTCCTTCAAAGACTTTATTCACAGGTCCTTTTTATTTTCTTAATTTGCCAAGGAAAAGTTAATTATTCCATCTTCCTATTTTCAGTGTGTTTCTATTTCCCAGTCCATCAGTCTTTATCTTTATTTCTCTCTTTAACTATTACATATTCTACGTTCCAGCTATTTAAATTCAAGTTGTCCTTGTAACGCTGAGCTCTCTTGCACATGTGTTTTATTTTCTGTAATGCATCTGTTAAGTCCCACCTTAATTAAAATACACGTGAACTTTATGTCCACCCTGTATATTTTATATATATATATATATATCCTTGACATAGAAACTCCAAGTCTAAGCTAGGGAAGGGGCCGTGGCAAGACAGATTGATGTCACCACATTTCATCATTAAGCTGACAGGGGCCCTCACTGTATCCACAGCATCTTTCTCTTTTTGCATAATTGTTCTCTCTGTATCTCCAGGACACTTTAAAGCTCATCCCTCTCCTCATGTCTAACCTCTGTTAACATCCTTTCCACTCCAAGAGGATGACCTCATACTTTATTTTACTGCTAAAGTTACAGCCAACAAAGAAATCTCTTAATCTTTTCATATCAAACCTAAAGTCTGTCTACATCCATACCAGTAACCTGTCTTGTACTATTATTAGTACTTGGCTGCATACTGAAAGTACGTGGTTAACTTTAAACATACTCCTAGACTTAAAACGAGTGATGATCATTTAATTGGTTTGGGTTGGAGTTTGGGCATCCTTGGTTCTCAAAACTCTCCAGATGATTCTAATTAGTCAGGACTGAGCATTGATCATTAGTAAAATTTTCCTTTCTACTCTTACAGTGTAGTTGTAGATCAAATGTTTACACTCCATCCTTTCATATAATAACCTAAAACTTATCTATTCTCTCTTTTCTATATGTATGCACTTCCTTTCAAGTGCATTTTTCCCATTAGTTTTTCAATGTATTCAATTCTCTATGTCTTAAAAAAAATTTTTTTTACACCATTCAATATGATATTGGCGGTGGGTTTGCTGTAGATGACCTCTATTAGTTTAAGAAATGTGCCTTCTATACCATTTTTTTAAGTGTTGTGATCATGAAGGGATGCAGGATATTGTCAAAAGCTTTTTCTGCATCAATTGATGGAATCATATGGTCTTTATTTTTTAATTTGTTTAAGTGCTGAATTACATTTATAGATTTACATGTATTGAACCAGCCTTGAGACCCTGGGATAAAGCCCCCTTGGTCATGGTGTATAATTTGTTTGATGTTTTGTTGGATTCTGTTTGTTAGCATCTTGTTGAATATTTTTGTATCAATATTCATTATCCTTCAATGTTTTTAAAGCAAGGATCCATGAAGACTTCAGGTCACACTTTTTGTTTTTTTAATTAAATCATGGTTGTGTACATAAATGCAATCATAGGGTACAGTGTGCTGGTTTAATATACAATTTGAAATATTTTCATCGAACTGGTTGACATATCTGTAACTGAGGAGTTTTACTTCTCCTGGAGTTTGCATTGTTCTGGAATTGGCCTGAAGCTCCATAAGGTGACACATGAAATGTCTTCTGCTCTGCCCCCTGCACACAGTTCTGCTCCGTCGATACCTGGTAACTTGGAGTTTTCACACACACACATGCACCTTCATATGAGAGGTCTCTTCTGCCCATGTCCCCTTTGGTCTTTTGTCTGTTTGGCTAAATCCCATTGGTCCTTTAAAGAGGATGCTTTTCAGGAAAGCGGCCCTCTCCTCCTGAGCTGGTTAGGTGCCCTGAGTCCCCCACAGCTGGCACAGATGTCCATCACTCACAACACTGTGTGTAATATAATTTTTGTGTCTGGCTTCTTCTCACAGATGAGGCTGTGAGTTCATTGCAGGGAACAGACCTTGTTCGTATTTTACCCCCAGGAAGCAAAGTATTTGCAGAATCGATGCTTAAAAGTACATGAGAACATGAAAGCGTGAGTGAGTGAGGGGCAGCACGTGGCTCCTGTGTCGGCTGCAGGCACTGCCCCTTATATGTGGCAGGGTGGGGAAGGTCCTTGTCATATATCACCGGGTGTTGGTGTACACATTTTCTTATCCTTCTCTTTCCTCTTTCTTCTCTCAGACGTGCTCTGCCCTAGCATCCGTGTGGAAGGGGATCGCTTTAAGCACACCAATGGGGCGACCAAGGAAATCACAGGTAAGTGAGAAGCTTGCTCTGGCATACTAGTCACCAACTCGTGCAGGACCCCAGTAGATTCAGGGGTGGCATCGCTGACCCTTTTCCACTCTCATCTTTCGCCAAAGTCCCAACAGAGTGGCTTGAACCATGCAGGTGGCAACTCTCCTCAGAGCACCTCATGACAACAGGGAACATTCCTGTCTATCTGGCATACAAGGGACCTCCCTGTAGGAGTCACGCTTTCACATGCCAGAATGAATGAGTTTGTAAAGGAGTCGGTGAGTGACTAAGCAAATAATTGGCAAAGTGAGCAAAAGAGTGAATGAATAAATGTGTTTTGGAGAGAGAGAGCGATCAGAGATATAAATACTGCCACGAATCAATGGATGAGCGAGCAGAGACACAGGGCTGCACACCCAGCTGCGGGACAAAGCACCACAAGACCTCCTCCCAGGCTGTCTGGCCTTGGCAGAGAGCAGAGCTGCTGCAGTAAGTCAGGCTGGCCTAGCAGGCCGGTAGCCCTGTGCAGCAATGTGGACCTCTGGGCGGCCAGGCGGCCAGCTAAGCACTTCCTCTGGGATCTCAGGGCAGTTGCCTGCCCTCCCACAGCCGGCAAGGCAGCCGCTCTGCCCTGCTTCTCTGCCCGCTGGTCCGTCACCCCTCCCTCTGTTCTCACTGTCTTCAGTGGCACATCCATTCCATAGGCACACGGCAGTGAGCCAGGGGAGGTCAGGACTCCCCTGAACCATGCAGGTGGCCCCCCTCCTTCACGGGGAGGTGGGCGGACCCTGCCAGTGCCCTGCCTGCATCCCAGGGCCCTTGTATGTCCGGGTGCCCTACCGACTCCAGGATGCTGGTGTCTGCCGCTTCGTGCCTGAGGGAGCTTTCTAGAATGGTGGAGGCTGCCCTGCCTGTGTTCACAGCAGGTGCCACGTGCTGGGAGTTAAACCACCTCAGGAGCAGCCCTCCGCCAGGGAGGTGTAGAGACACCCAGGCCTGCTGTTCCTCAGGCCCGATTCTTCTGAGGTCCACCTGTGACTTAGTTCCCTGGTGTCCCAGCAGGGCCCAGGAGTGGTCTTCTTCCGGAGACCAGCTTCCTGCAATACTCTATCGCTACTTTCCTTGCCTCCTCCGTCTCCCCCTGCCCCCATCAGGCTCCTCTTAAATAACCTCCTAGCTCTTTCAGGGAAGCGCCAGCCAAGGCAGCCTCATTCACCTGTCTCTCCAGGAAGGGTGTGTGATGCTCACATGGTGTTCCATTATCAGGGTTCCTTTGTGTGATGTGTGAGATACAATGACTTCTGCCTCCTTCACGTTAACTTGGCCGTCGTGAGACAAGTGGATGTTACGGCGGGGCCACTCGGCCTCGCTGCAGGACTGCTGGGCAGCTCGACCTAGAGGCACCTGCATAGGCTCCTGGTTAATCTTTGCCCTTCCTGAGCTCAGCTCTGCCCCATACACCTCCCACAACGTCCCTCTTCCAAGCAAATGCTTTACTTGCTGCAGAGACCGTAGTGGCAGTGTGAGCCGTGAGTCCTTCCTAGTCGTAACTTCTAGTCACTTATTACTAAAAACATAAGTCCACGGGAGGGGACCTGGGGCAATAACGCCATCCTAGCAGTAGTCAGAGTAGCGCGAGTGCTTCCTGAGCTCTTTTAGGAAACCCCAGGGCTCTCGCACTCCCTCAGTTAACCCCACAGCACATCCTAAGCTGTGCCTGTGCACATTTTATTTATAGCTGGGGAAACAGGTTCAGAGAGATCTGGTCAGCTGCCTGAGTTTGTGGTGGGAGTCAGGGTTGCTATCCAGATAGTCATTCAGCAAAGCCCACATTTATAAATGTCTGCCACATGGAGGGGCCCAGCCTTGGTGTTTGAGCTGTGTGATATTTATTATGAGGTGACTGATTCAGCAGAGTAAAGAAAGGAAAGTCATGTTTGTCCCAAAACTGAGGCATGCTGACCCCAACCATCAAAAGCGAGTGTCCTTCCCTGCCATAAGAAGGTAAGAATATGGAGATCTAGAAGTCTTCCCTATAGACTGGCCACCCCGGAACGAAAGCCAAAGAGAGGGGACACAGCACTGTGGCCATTGTGGTGTCCACTTGGTGGAAGGCAGAGGTGATTTTTAAAAAGCTTCTCTCCCTTTGCTACTGCTAAGTTCACCTAGCCTGCCATTGTCTGTCCTCTGGAATGCTGCACCAGAATGCCAGCCTCTAGCACTGCCCTGTCACTTCCCTTCACCAAGAGCCATCTTTCTTCACCCCAGGCTGCTTGGCTGTCTGATAGTCCCTGCCCCTTAGCCCTGCCCAAGAGGTTCTGCCTCTTCTGCTCCAGCTTATTCATGGGCCTATAGGAATGCTCACCAGTCTCCCAAAGAGTGATGGTCCCCTTGACTGATGACACTTCCTCTTGTTGGTGTGCCTAGCCTCACCTTGTTCCCATGGTGAACTCCTACTCATCCCTCAAAGCCCAACTTAATAGTCAACTCCAAGAAATCACTTTAGGCCCCAAGAGACCATTAGTTTCTCTTTTTGAATTTTTTTTTATTTTTTAAATTTTTATTATTTTTTTTATTTATTAAATCATAGCTGTGTACATTAGTGCAATCAAACCCTCTTTTTGAATTTTATTCTATCCTGAGAACTGCAGTCTGAAGATATCATTATTATTTTTTTCCCTGTCTGCAAGTATATGTAGTATTCGAGGGGAGGACCTGCTCATACTTGGGCATTCTTCTGTGTGCCTTGAGGACAGAGGACAGTGCCTGTCTCAATAAACCTGTGTTGAATGAATGAATGAGTGTGTGGATGAAATGAGTGAAGGTGAGGAGCATGAATCCACGCCTGGGCATGTGAATGAATGGACAGATAAAAAATGAATGGGAGGAAGGAAGAAAGGAAAAGAGAAAGGGAGGGAAAGAGGCAGACACATGAGCATGTGTGTCTGTCTACATTTTCTGCAGCTCAGAATGAGCCTGCAGTTTTCTTGTCTTTCTATAGACTAAATAGCGTTGAGCATTTATTCTACTAAAGAGTAATTGGTTGCGGTTGGGAAGATTTAGAAAGGGTGTGTGTGAGCAAGTGTGCATGTGTGTGCATTTGTGAACATGTATGTGTGGACATGCATTGTGAGGGTGAATGTGTGAGCATACGTGTGTGCATGTGTGCATTCATACACATGTGAATATGCAGAACCGTGAACATGGCACGTGTGGAGGGTTCTGCTGCAGTCTGGTGGGACCCTCTATCATGAATCCTGCTATGTTGTCCTCAGCCAGTGGGGTCCTGTGGCTTCCTCTCCTCTCCCCTCCATGGGGTGTCCCGTGCCAGGTGGGACCACCAGAGATCCTGTCTGTACTCCGAGTGCACAGAGAACCTACTTTATCTATCTAATTATAACCAGACCTGGAAAAACCATTCCTAGCCCTGTTGAGGCTGAAGAGGGAGTTAGGCAGAGATGAAGCTTCAGACTTGCCACTTTAAATGTGATGGGGTAATGGAAGCAGCTTTTGTATTCTGGAAACAAACAAACAAACTGCACTTCACACAAGTGTTATCTCTAGATTTTACCTTAAGATTTTGGCCACTTTTAGCCTTATCTGAGCTGTGGTGATGAGGATGGGGACAGAAGAGGTGTGGGTGATGGGAGGTAGGTCTTAGGTGGCCCTGAAGCTCAGTGGTCTCGTGGCCTTGGGTCAATCTCCTGACATCTCTGAGCCTCAGTTTCTCCACCTATGTGACAGTGGATTCCACAAAAGTGTCCCAAGATCCCTCTGTGCTCTATTAGTCTAGTGACTAAAAGTGTCAGCTTTCCTGGGAAGTTAGCTATTTAATGCTTAAAGAATGTTAGGCAAGGCGCAGGTCTCAAATCTGGCCACAGACATTCTGGATTTCTCTCTCCTCTCACCCAGGCCCCCATATCTAAATAATCGCCGAGTCATGCCCATGGCACCTCCTAAATAGCTCTCCAACCCAAGTCCCTCCAGCCCTCCTCTCCACCGCCCAGCTCAGCAGGCCTGCTCCTCATTGGGCTCCCCACTCCTCTGTCTTGCTTCCAGAATGACCTTGGAAAACAAATCAGATATTGTCACTACCCCACTTTAATGCCCTCCATGGCTCCAGGTTGCCTGAAGAAAGAAACACAAACTGCCCCTGTGGCTGGCAGGGCCTGCCCTGCCCTGCCCATCCCAGGGTGACCTTGCTATGGGTCCTGACATCCCCAGCTGGCCCCATTTTGTTTTTTGTTGGTGTCTGAGCAGCTACTAGGCATCTAATAGTTTGGAGACTGTAAGGGGGGAAGGTGAATTCCTTCCTTCTGTCCTTCCCTCCTGTAAACAGAAACAACAAAGCACCAAACTTTTTAAAGACAGAAAAATAAATCAGATCTGGTCCCTTTTCACAAAGAGCTCCGTGTCTAATGCAATTGACAGGCCCCTGAACAGGTAAGTTCCTGCAGCTCACCCGACCTGCTAAGACATGGGAGGAACCACGGCTGCATGGTCTTCGTCCTGGCAGAGGAGGAGAGGCCACAGCAGGCACCTGGCACGGGGCGCAGCCAGCGAGGGCTAGGCCGTCCCTGCAGCTCCCCAGAGCCACGCGGCCCCTCTGGAGGCTGCAGAGAGATGCAGCCTGTCAGCTCTGCAGCGAACAATCGCTGCTTATCTCACCAGTCCTGAATCACAGTCCCTCCACCTCGGGAACATTCTTCATTCCCTTCCCAGCCCTTGTTTATTTGGGGCCATTCGTCTTTTCTTTCAGTGCCCTTTGCTGCCACCTGGTTAATTCCTTGGGGTTCAGATTTTTTGTTGGGTTCAAGTCTTTGTTTTTATTCACTGAAACCAAAATAAAAATGAAACCAGAAAGTAGAGCGTGTGCTTGCTTTTTAAAAACTATTTTGTTTTGTTCTAGTTCTCCCACATATGAAAGCTAAGGGGAAACCCAGAATGAGGTGAGCAGGCCCAGGCCCCCACTGCAGTTCCTGGCCCTGGCTTTGCACAGGGTGCTTTGGGCCCATGGCCCCCAGATTCTGGATTCCCTCCCTGGCTCTCACAGTGAGCACGTGTGCTGCAGAGGTCACCTGGGAGCCTTCTCTCAACAAGCCACCATGTCCTGTGTGTGTCCTGGGCCCAGCACAGAGGGCGGAGTGGCTGCTGCTCTCCCTTTTGTGCAGAGGGACGGGACATAAGGGGGCGAGACACTGCGCCAAGCCTTGGAGGTGCTGGGTCTGAGAACAGGGGGACCCGGCGTGCACTCTGCCTGGCTCTCCTCCCTCGGGGCCATGCCCGCTTCACTCCTTAAATTAACTGAAGGCTTTTCAGGGCTGCACACATACCCAGGACGCCTGACCAAGCTGTGAGAGCACAGAGGATGCAGTGTCTGTGCCCTCTGCACCTTCCCCTGGAATTGGGTCACACCCGTGCATCACGTTACCTGCTGCTTACGTTTCTTCCGAGCGTGTCTGTGCCCCGGTCAGGGTGGGCAGGCAGCCTTTGCAGGGACGTGTTTTTCCTTTGTCTCTCAGGCTCTTCCTCTACCAGACTCACTCCTACCTCTTCTCTTTGGACAGGGTTTGACCTGATGGATTTGTTCAGTGTGAAGGAAATCTTGGGGAAGAGGGAGAACGGAGAGCAGAGTTCCTACGTACGGATGGGATCCTTCCCTGTGGTGCAGAGAACCGAGTGAGTGGTCACTTGTCCCTCCGACTTGTCCGGGACGCCTTGGCAAAGGGCGGGAGAGGGGTCGGGTCACACTCTGGACACCCGGCAGGGCTCTGACCTACTGAGGGCCGGTAAGGTCACCCCAGAGTGAAGCAGCTGAACTGCCCTGGGAATGCAGCCTGTTTTTCAGCTGATCTATTATCACTAACTTGGTTAGTTCCCAGGCCCTTCTGGGTTCATTGCTCCTTCCAGATTTGGCATCAGTCACTCACTCATGCCCACATTTATCTGTTAGTTCCCTGACCAGCAAAAACCAACAGCTATCAACCAGCGGTGCAGCCCACCGAGGACCGGCCCCCATCACCCGGCCGGCAGGGCACCTGCAGGGTCATGCAATGGTTTTGGCCCTTGGAACCCAGTTTTGCTGCAGACTGGGCGTCTGGCCTGACACAAGTTATGGCATGTCTTGGTGCCTGAGTTTTCTCATGTTTTCAACCCAGAATGAGATGTCCTCCCTTGCAACATTGTTAAGAGGATACAATGTGAGGATTTGTCCAGTGTCCAGCATTTGCTGTGTCTCCAGTCAAGGGCTAAAGATGGAGGCAAAACAAATGCTCCATGCTTCCACCATGGGCAGGCAGGTCTGCTGAAAATGAAAAGGATACTGCACCAGGCCGCCTCTCCCCCATCTTAGTTAAGGCTCTTAAGTTCTTAATCTAGAGGGCCGAAAGGGAAAGGCTCCCCATGTGACCGGCTCCGTCCTGCCTGGGTCTGCTGGCTCATCCCCAGGCCTCCCCACCTACCTCCTCTGACTCTTTCCCCCGTGAGGAGTTTGTTATGTTCTTTCCTCTGCCTGGGAAAGCTGTCTGCTCATCCTTCAAAGCATGCTGTGCTCTCAAGGATGCCTTCCCCTTCCCGTCCTCCTCACAACTTGGACTCCGCACGAAGCGTGGCACAGCTGAAGCTGCTGATCAGTTGTGCAATTATTTCCATCACCCCTGCTCAATGAGGAACTCCGGCAAGGAGCTGAGCTTTGGTTTGAAGCCCTGAACTGGCCCCACTCAGAGTAGGAGATTACTAAGTATTTGCTAAATAACCAGCCCATAATGAGGTAAAATGCTCTGTTAGATACCAGCCTGGCAGAGGTGGGCTTTGAAGAATAGGTCTCAGATTTAGAATGCTGCATGTGTGAAATCTTCTATTTTTAATTCAGTCACCGTTCTCTGAGTGCCAGCCATGCAACAGGCATTCTGTCAGACTCTGATGTCATCTCATCCGTGGTTCCCAGTGCCTAGGTTCGATGAGATTTTACAGAAGAAATGAGACAAGTCACTTTGTCTCTTGAGTCTCATTTGAAGACAACAGTGGCTGACAGCTGACCCTCAAAAGAGTCATGTCTTCAGGGCTGTGAGTGAGGCTTACTCTCTACAGAGACATCAGATGCTGGCGATGTTATTAATCAACAGAGAAGTCAGTGCCATGGACATCACTTAGGGACAGGCAAGGAAGGACAGAGTCTAGGTCCCACTCAGCTTCACTCCCTCTTACTTCCTTGGCCCAACATGTCCAATTAGTACCACTTATAAGAAGAAAAAGTTGCATGCAGCTCCACTTGAAGGAAAAATAAGAATAGGGAGAGAATAAAAAGGCAGGCAAGAAAGCAGAAGTGACAGAGTCCCATGAAGGGCTCACAGAGGACCTTCCTCTGAGCTCATGGTGCGTCCTTCCAATGAGACTGCGGGTCAAGCAGCAGAGTTGCTGATGTGACACGGTGTGAGCACAGGGTCGGACACTGTTTCCAGGGATGGACTTGGGCTGGTGTCACGCTGCTAAGTGTTCTGAGGAGCTTCTGTCTGGTTTCGTGTTTGTATTAATGGCAGAACACCCGAGACAAAATCAAACCAACAGGGCTCCGACATTTCAAGAAGGAACATTTTTCTTTTAATTTCTAATGCTTTGAAATTTTTATACACACATACCTAACTTGAGCTTGCAAGTTAATTTTTTCACAATGAAAAGGCATCTCACTTTCAATATTTGTATTTTTCCTCACTTGTTTAACACTTAAAGGGCATTTTATGAACTTGATCTAATTCATCTGTCACTATATTGA
Organism: Perodicticus potto; assembly: GCA_963574655.1. NCBI lineage: Eukaryota > Metazoa > Chordata > Mammalia > Primates > Lorisidae > Perodicticus > Perodicticus potto. The sequence goes on along the minus strand of CAUYRH010150038.1, from coordinate 7,360 downwards.
AATGCGGTGAGAGATATGATTCTTCTCATTATCTGGTACTGCATTTGAGACTCAAAATGGGACAGTAACTTGCTCAACATCTCAGAACTCGGAGGAAGCAGAGGCTGGCCTCAAATTCAGGTTTTCTCTACCCCTTTCACTACAAACTCATCATCTGCAGCATTATTTATGGAAAGGGGTGAATTGAGCAATTGTCTTCCTTTGGGGCTTCTCTGTTAATGACCTTTCTTTCTTGATTATAAGGACTGATATATATATTCTACATGTGTGTGTATATCTGTATATGAAAGATAGATAAACAAAGCTATTTCCTAAGCAAAAGTCTTTAGGGAATAAAAATATGACTAGCAAAGAAAAATCTGTATCTTAGGACACACACACAAACACACAAACACATTGTACTTGTGTATTTCAAAGATCCAAAGATGAATTTGTGTGCAGAACAACAACAAAAACAGTAGTGTAGTTAGGCTGCTAAGGAGATAGGGAGGCAGTGGAATGAAGTGTGGCTATGAAGCCTGTGTGTGCAGACTTCCTGGGAAGACCCCGTCTCCCTCCGTGCAGTCTGTGACCCAGGACACCTGTGAATCCTGAGCTCTCTTCCCACTGCTTGGGTGTGACCCTGAGTGAAATCCCAGCTGGGTGAGTGACTTTGAACCCCCAGCCATCACCTCCCAGCTTGTGTCTGTGAACTGAGAGTCTAAGAGGACAGATCTTTGCTTACAGGTTCTTTAGCCAAATGAAGATCCCCGAAGGTCTGTGAGTCTGAGAACCAGGAACTCAGACACCATCCACTTCCCTTCCTAGCTGTCTGGCCAGATCCACCCACACCCTCTAACAGCAAAGTCAATGCCAGGCACACTCAGAAGACTCTCCCACCACCCAGGGCCAGGAGGTGTCCCCACATGGGAGGCAACAGAGTCAAGGTGCAGTCAGCTGAGAATGCACTGAAAGTGGGGCAGTAGCCTGCACAGGAGGGAACTAACAATTTCAATTATTGAATTGGGGAGAGAACAGGCAGTCCCAGGACCAGCTGGGGTGAAGCAGCAGGGGGCTGAGTTCGCTGCAGGTGAGGGGCTTAGTGGAGACAAAGTGCTGCAAAGCAAACTGTGGCCTGTAAAGCAACAGAAGTTCTCGCATTCTGGAGGCTACAAGTCTACGATCCAGATCCTTGCATTTTCCATCCTTTCTCTATCACCTCACGTGGGGTGATCAAGCTCTGCGGGGTCTCTTTTATAAAGACACTAATCCCCTTCATTTGCACTCTGCCCTTGTGTTGTCATCACCTCCCAAAGGCCCCACCTCCTAACACCCTCACCTTGGGGGTTAGGATTTCAACATGCGGGTTTGGGGGGGACACAAACATTCAGACTGCAGCATCCCAGCACCTGGGGCAGGGGCTGAGTGGGATAAAGTCCCAGCAGGTCAGTATTAGGAGAAACAGGGCCCGGGGAGGGGAGGCCCAGGAGGCTGGGCTGCTCTGGGGCCCACGGAGTGGGCTGCGGCATTTCCTGTTGAGTTTGCAGGTCTCAGAGGCAGTGGAGAGATGGACGCAGATGCACACCTGCGGGGTGCTTTGGAGGTGAGGGTGGGTGCAGGGAGACCATGAAGGGGTCGTGAACATGGTCTACAGAGGGTCACTTTGTGGTCCTGCCCCCTTGGAGGAGGCAACGGAGGTGGGCCTAGGAGGTAGGCTGTAAATGTGTGCAGGAGGTTGAACTGGTACCATGTGGTGACTCGGCCAGGGGGCTTCTCTTGCCGGCTCCTGCTCTCAGCACTAAGCCTGGCGTGCTTGTGTTTCCCCAGGGATGTGTTCCCTCAGGGTTTGCCTGATGAGTACGCCTTCGTCACGACCTTCCGGTTCAGGAAAGCGTCTCGGAAGGAAGACTGGTACATCTGGCAGGTCATTGACCAGTATGGCATCCCTCAGGTATGGGCAGCTCTGCTCCCTCCTCCCCACCCCCCAGCCCCCGGTGTGTTTGCCCAGGCTGCAGACTCAGGTGCACGGAGGCCCAGAGAACCTGCGGTTTCCTTGTGAACAAAGCCCTGGGTCCTGTCCTCGCCCACCTCGGAGCGTTTCAGCTTTCAGTAGAGGGTAGAGCCACTCTCGTAGGCCAGCGAGAAGGATGAACCTGAAAATTAAAACCACCAATATAGTCTGATCCCTTGAGATGAACCCAACACTATTTTTTATTCTCTGCCAAATCCAAATCCCTTGATCTCAAACGTCATGGTCCAACCATATCCTTGTCCTCTCCTGGAAAAATGAACCATGTGAAGATAATGGCTCACCTTCTGCTGGGAGACACTGTCTAAATATTCACTCTGTGCTTGAAATAAAATAAAAATGTGCTTAAGCAACTGGATGCCAGCAGCCATGTTCACGGACTGGCCTTTAAGAGAATGCTTTTCCCAAACAGCCCACCTGTTGTCCTGGGGAAGCCAGGCCCTCGCCTTGCCGTCCACACGTGTGCTCCTAGTGTGAGCTAAGGATTGTGCTGAGTGCTTCATAAAACCCTCTGCATGGAAATGGCCACAGACGGGCTAAGGAATTTGCCTCAGATTTCACAGTAATAGGAGCAGGAGCTGAGATTTGAACCCAGGCAGTTGGGCTCCTGCATCTGTGCTTTTAGCCACAGGCTCAGCTGGCTCCTGTCCTGAGCCTGTCCTGGTCAGTTGGTCCTGCCAAAAGACTTTTCCATTGTGTCACTGGTCGCACGGAGACATGGGGACGCTATCAGGCCTGACTGCTGAGAGGCCTGGTTTCCGCGGAGCGGGAGGCTGATGGGAGGAGCAGGATCTCCTCTCCGGAGGCCGCATTTCGGGAGTGCAGGCAGCTCCTGGCACTCCTGTCCAGCCCATCCCCACTCCACGGGCTCGCTGCTCCTGTTTCTCAGGGTCCAGGGGAGGACTGGGCATCTGCCATGACATTCTCGTGGGGTGAGCACCCCAGTCCTCAGTCTGGCATTTGCAGGGCTGTGCTCCTGGCTGCTACACCCCTGTCCTCCCCACTGTGGCAGGATGAGCTGTGGGTTCAAATGCCACAGAGGTGGGCAGGGTCTGCCTTGAACAACAAGCCCCCCAACAATTCACTTTTGTCCAACTTGGCGGGGTTGAAGGCCCTTCGCTGGAAGCACCTGTGACGGACACTTCCACGCTGTGGAGAAATGCTAGCTCGTGTTTCCATGCAAGATGGCCCTCAGGAAGAGGATCTGCCTGCAGAGCGTGGTGTCATGGACGCACACCGTGGTGGTCGTTATGGCTCTGCAGATAGAGACATTAATATACAGGTAGAGAGAGACACTCCTGATTTCATTTGCTATGTGCCACCACGCATTTGTCATTTGGGAAAGCTGAGGGACACATATTCATTTAAGATATGACAAAGGGACGGAAGGAGGCTGGTGTGGTTGAAGCACAGGGTATGTGTGTTTGTGTACAGGTAGTTAGAGATGAGGCTCCGGAGCTGGAAGGCAGAGGGGTTCCATAAAGCCTTGTAGTCCAGGGCAGGGGATTTTTGTTGGAGAAGAGCCTCCAGGGAGGGGTATAGGCCTAGAAACTGGAGCGCTAACTAGGGGAAGAGGGCAGTAGCCTGGGCGGTAATAGTAACGTTGTCAGAGCAGTCAGATTCAGGATGCGTTTTGCAAGTAGAACCTACAAGTCTTGGTGATAGATCTGAGACATGAGGCGCCTCCCCTGAGGCTGCCCAGCCGGACACAGACTTTACAAGGCTCCCTTGCTCTCCATCTTGCTAGAGACAGAAACACTGAAGACAAAGCATGTCCCCAGGAAGCTCCAAAGGTGGTTCAGAGACACATGGCTCAAACATGTGAAAGTCTTCTTGAGAAAGAGAAGACCATGTTTCATCTTCAAAGTATTAGATTGTGTGTGTTAGGAATATTAGTTTACTAGACCGGGGTTCATAGTTTTCTACTTTTTTCCCTTACCTGTGGCATAAAAGCAGGTGATAGAATTAAAATGAGACCCTAGGTCTCCCTTGGCTGTATTGAAGCCGTGTGGAGAAGAGAAACCCAGACCCAGCTTGTGTTCTAGATCCTGCAGTTAATTCCCTGCGTGGATACCTCCTTCAGCCTTGAGGACTCCCATTCATTTGTTCAGGACCTGTGTGTCGAGTGCCACTACCTGCCACATATTGCTCTGGCCACTGGGATTGCAAAGATGAACAAGAGAGACAAGTCATGTCTAAAACAATGGGGCAGGGCAGACTGAACAAGTGCACAAAAGAAATGACCAAGGGGACTTCATAGACTGATTCTGCACTATGAGAAAAGGTCCATGAACCCCCATGTGAGAACGAATGACCTGGTGAGAACTCAGTTGTATGTGCTTATCAGGAAAGGCTTCACTGCCATGATGCCTTTGAACTTAACTTGCTTTATTGACTATTACCAATGCTTAGGATAGTGCCTGGGATGCAAGAAGTCCTGTACCAGTGTTTTACCTATATATTAATTCATTTAATCCTCCTGTCAAGTTTATGATGTAGACACTACTTTTGGACTCATTTTACAAATGAGGAAATAGTACAGAGAGATTAAATAACTTTCCCCAGGTCACACAGCTCAAAAGTGATGTATTGGTTTGGGTGTGGGCAGATAACAGCCAGCCCACAGGCCCTACCTTTTGCAGAGTGTTTTAATGATGCGGGTGAAGGGAGCTGATGTGGTTCAGGGGTAGGGGAGAAGGAGACTGATGAAGAATGTGGAGGCATTTCAGGATGGGCAGCAGCAGGAAGCCATCCAAGGCCTGGGCAGACTGGGGGCCAGGGAGACTGTTGGTGTTCACGGGGCAGTGGGTTCTGGGGTCACGGAGGAGGATGCACTCCAAATGGCCATAGCCTTCTGAGGGAATAAGGCCCCTGGAACCACAGGGAAGCCAGGAGGGGTGGGAGGATAAAGGCCCAATCTGTGTGTCTTCTACATTTTGGTCTCTACTCCCATGGGCCAAACTCAAGTGGAAGGGCCCTAGAGTCAAGGGGAAGAGTCCTACAAACCAGGCTCTGGCAGCAGGTAGCTGCAGGGAAGGGTCGAGCATGAATATGAGGGCAAATGAGATGGAGCCTGGATGTACTCATTCATTCATCGGGAAATACTCATTTTCTGCCTGTTCCATTGTGCCTCCTGCCCCTGGGCACCAGTAGATTGTCCACATTGCCCTCCCTTGTGTTCCTGACATTGACAGGTGGTGTACCCATCCCGTAGGATGTCCGTGAGTGAACACGTTTATTCATTGATTCTTTAAAAAGCAACTGGAAGTAACACTTTCCCTAGAATTTTTCCTGTGTGAGAGACATTTTTGCTGACTAGGTGTCCCCACACAAATAATACCCCTTGTTCTCTTGGAGCTCCAGCTTCATCTTCAAGGTGGGAGACAGTGCAATTTAGCAGGTAGGGTCTCAGGCTGGAACTGGCATCTGGCCACACAAGGTGCTTGGTTTATCCAGCTCAGGGTTTTAAAAGACATCAGAACCAGTTGGGCTTCTGGTTGGCCTCATGGCGCCAGCCCCCCTCTGCCAGCTGCCTTTCAGCCTCACCACAGTGCCGTCACCTTCATGGCTCTCCGTACACTTGAGTTTTGACTCCTGGTTACTGACTGAGTTCAGTTATTCTGTTTCATGCAGGATTTAGAACAGGCTGCAAGGCTGACGTTGTTAACGCCATTGCAAAGCCCAGAGATGTGAAGTGATTGGCCCAAGTTCAAACAGCAGGTGGCCAATCAGTAAGAGTCGCAGCCGGATTCTGACTCAGGTTTTCCAGGTCTGACTTCAGCCCCCTCCCACTCCAGTCCTCTGGTGGTCCTATGAAGCTCAAGGAGCCTCTGGTCCTCCCCTCCCCAGGTCTCCATCCGGCTGGACGGTGAGAACAAGGCGGTGGAGTACAACGCCGTGGGCGCCATGAAAGATGCCGTTAGGGTGGTCTTCCGAGGTCCCCGTGTCAATGACCTCTTTGACCGGGACTGGCACAAGATCGCCCTGAGCATCCAGGCCCAGAACGTGTCCCTGTACATTGACTGTGCACCAGTGCAGACGCTGCCCATTGAGGAGCGGGAGAACATTGACATCCAGGGCAAGACGGTTATCGGCAAGCGCCTGTATGACAGCGTGCCCATTGACGTGAGTACCGCGGGGCCAGGAAGGGAGCTTGCGAGCTCGGGGTCCCACTGTCCCCTTAGCCTGCAGGCACCCAGCATCCGCCATCTCCTTGGACTGTTGTAGAAGGGAGGACCCTGACTCAGAAAGCTGGCGTGCTGGAGCCCACATTCCCCAGTGCCCTCCTCCTTGAGCCACAGGCGCCACCCTCGGTGTTCTTTCTTTTATGCTCTCTCCTCCCTCTTTACTTCTTTTCTCTTTTTTCCTTTAATTTTTCTTTATGTTCTTTCCTGTTGACATCTATACCCACAGAGACACATACACCATGACTGTGCACGGTCATACACACATATATAGCCGTCAGACACATATGTAGCATGGTCACGCACACGTATGTAGCACAGTCACACACATTTGTGTAGCAGGGTCCAACACACATGTGGCACGGTCACACACACGTGTGTAGCAGGGTCACATGCACTTGCGTAGCATGGTCATACGCACGTATGTAGCATGGTCATACATATGTGGCACGGTCACATGCATTTGTGTAGCATGGTCACACGTATGTGGCATGGTCACATGCATTTGTGTAGCATGGTAATACGCACATATGTAGCAGGGTCACATGCATTTGTGTAGCATGGTCATACACACGTATGTAGCACGGTCACACGTATGTGGCACGGTCACATGCATTTGTGTAGCATGGTCATACGCACATATGTAGCAGGGTCACATGCATTTGTGTAGCATGGTCATACACACGTATGTAGTAGGGTCACATGCATTGGTGTAGCATGGTCATACACACGTATGTGGCATGGTCACATGCATTTGTGGAGCATGGTCTTACGCACGTATGTAGCATGGTCACACGCATTTGTGTAGCATGGTCACATGTATGTGGCACGGTCACATGCATTTGTGTAGCATGGTCATACGCACGTGTGTAGCAGGTCACACGTATGTGGCATGGTCACATGCATTTGTGTAGCATGGTCATACACACGTGTGTAGCAGGGTCACATGCATTTGTGTAGCATGGTCATACACATATATGTAGCATGATCATACACATGAACTCAAGCTGAAGTCAACCTCAGTGAGCACGCCCAAGAGCATTTTCTGCTTCCTGAGAAATAACAGGAAACGATTTGAGATGGCTCGTTCCAAAACCATTTCTTGTATGTATATATGCATATTTCTAATAAAATGCAGTGTCATTAGGCATAGGATGGATTTTTTCTT
>CAUYRH010150035.1:0-24224 GCA_963574655.1 Perodicticus potto | reverse complement strand
TCACCCTGGATAGAGTGCTGTGGCATTACAGCTCACAGCAAGCTCCAATTCCTGGGCTCAAGCGAGTCTCCTGCCTCTGCCTCCCAAGTAGCTGGGACTACAGGCGCCCGCCACAACGCCCGGCCATTTTTTGGTTGCAGCCACCATTGTTGTTTGGTGGGCCCAGGCTGGATTCAAACCCGCCAGCTCATGTGTACGTGGCTGGCACCTTAGCCCGTTGAGCCACAGGCACTGAGCCAATAATTTATTTCTTAAAATCTGAAGCAAATTTGGCAAAATGGTATAATTATGTACGTACTATGTAGGGGAAAAAGGCGGGGACCACTAGAAGCTAGAAAGGGATCGTGCAGGCCATCATGCACAACTGGTTGTGGTTCCTTGATATTGTTACTGCTCATTAAGGTGAAGGGTTTACAATACAGAGTACTTTAAGATCAGCAAGATCTTTCACAGAGTTATTTAAGTGGATAGATGGAGAGATGTGGGCAAATGGTACCACAGATAGGTATATCCAAAAGTGATTCAACCAAGAGCAGGAGCAGTGCAAGGTCATCTGTTTAAATTCAAAATAGCAAATGTATAAAGTACCTTCCAGGGGCAATATGACTCAAAAACATTTCATTCAGAAAAGACCTAAGGGTTTCAGCAACTCTCTAATTCAATGTGTCAACAGAATGACCAGCTTTAAATTCTTTTTAAAGCTAATACATTTTAAGGGTGCACTTTTAGAAGCATAACATCCAATTCAGCCACAGTCCTACAGCACTGAATTAGCTACGGCACATTAAAGAGGCACATTATAAACTAGAGAATACATGAGTAGGATAGCACAGCATCTGGAAATCTTGCTATAGGAAAACATTGATACGGGAATCAGAGGGGATTTGGAAAAGGACCCAGGAATCACCATTGCTTATTTTGAGCAGTATCTTGGAAGAGAGTCGATGCACAGCAGACCACCTTCCATCTCCCTTCATTCCAGCTGGAGAAATCCTACTCACCCTTAAGCCCCAGCTCAACGTCACCTCCTCCAAGAGTCCTCCACGTACTCCAGGAAGACTTCTGAGCTTCCTTAGCAGTCTATCAGATCTTGTATCAGATCTCTTATAGCGTGTAACACATGTATTCATAAATCTTCATCTCCTCTACTAAATCATGAGCTAGGTCCTCAAGGCTACGAATCCCGGGGTTAGATCCTTGCTCTTAACCTAACAGTTAAGCTAACACCTTAACTATTAGTTCCTCAGCACCTAACAGTTCCATGCTTATAGGACACACGTAATGCATGCTGCTAAACCAATGAGAGACAGATTTTTGGTTCCATACATATTTAGTTTTGTTTACAAACTAAACTACTACATATATGCCTACTAAAGTGAATAAGAACAGACAAAGCTCCCCATTCACTGACAATGTCCCAATGGAGTCTGAATTACATGTCATGCTGCTGTCAACGAGGCTCTCTGGACAGACTCTCTGGCAGTCAGTATCTGAGACTTAACCCAACTTAAATGAAAAGTGTCTTTTCATTAGCTGCTTTTCAAAATGATAATTTATCACCATCTTTTTTAATTTAAAAAATAATTTATTTTATCCATCTTGTTGATTAGGCTTTAAAGATATATAAATACCAGCCATGAACAAGCACAGAATGAAAACAAAACTAAATCTTTGTGCCTATTGATTGTATCTTTTTTAAGTGAAATGAAATATTTTCTAACATTTTTAATTAGAAATATTTTCTAATATTTTTAAGGTTATTACATTTAAAAAATAAGAAATCCCACTTGAGAGATAAACCATGAGTTTTATGTACATGGGCCCCTGTGAACATGATGGCGAGAAAGGAAATGCTCTCCTAGGGCTCACAGAGCACCCTTACTAAGCTTTATACCACCCTGGACTCTATTTTATTACATGTAGTTTAGTAAATTCTCCTATGGTGGCACCAAGTCATATTCAGATGGTAAGCATGGTGAAACTCAGATCCAGACAAAGAATATTAGTTCAACCCTGTATTTTAAGGATGCGTAACCTGAGACTCAAAGTAATAATAAGGGCTCAGCACCCATAGTTCAGTAGGTAGGACACCAGCCACATACACTGGGGCTGGCGGCTGAGGCCTGTTAAACAACAATGACAACTACAACTACAATCAAAAAATAGCAGGGGGGGAAAATAGGTGTTGTGGTAGGCACCTGTAGTCCCAGCTACTCAGGAGGCTGAGGCAAGAGAATTGCTTAAGCCCAAGAGTTTGAGGTTGCTGCAAGCTGTGACGCCACAGTACTCTACCGAGGGCAACACAGTGAGACTCTGTCTCAAAAAAAAAAGTAATAAGAGTTGGGCCTGGAATCAGCAGTATACACCACCTCCAGACACCTTTCCTCAATCATGACCTCAAAAACTATCATCTTAAAGGTATGCTTTGCATCATCCCTACCTGCTACCACCATCTTTCAGCCAACACTAAAATCCTGTTGCTGCTTTTCTGCCAATCCTTTTAGAAAAGTTAAGCTTTTTCTGCAGTAGCTCCTTGTCCATTTGCAGTTTTGCTACCCAGAAGAGCCCAGTATCATCTATCTACATGGAGATTTCGGTAAGAAGTCCTCCTTCCAGATCATTGGGAGGAACCCACACCGAGCCCTAACACCAATCCATTCTGAACCTTTAAACATTAAATAATAAATTAATGTGGGAAAGTTATTTAAAATTATTTACAGTTTTAAACCGAGGCTCAGGTACAATAAATTCACTTTACTATTTAGGATGATACAAAGGCTAGATACTTTGTATTTATCTAAGAGAGGGGGGCAGAGTATGTATTTAGTAACCAGCAGACACACAGTGGTTAAGCAGGTACCATGGCACACCTGTTACATGCAATCATGCTGTGGGAGAAGTCTCCAGCCAGTGGAATATCGCCTCTAGGAAGGGATGATTTCATTAAGACTAAAGTGGGGCCAAGAAATCTTTAATTACTTTTTCTGTAAGTTGCCTCTGAGGTCACTTCCAGCACTCAAAACTGCATTCCTTTTTCAACAGGAGTAGTTGAGGAGAAACGGTGTATCATACCAGGACAAACAGGAAAAAAAAAAAAAAAAAAGAGTAAGATGTTCTGAGAAAATGGGAAAGGGAGAGTGAACAATCCAGGAATGAATAAGTAAGCACGGGCTCACATGTTAAAAACTAACCATTTTATTCATTTATGAACATTTGCTCATTCATTCCTCAAAGGTTCTGACATGGTTTTAGTCTTAGAAGCCTCAGACTTTAGATATTGCCATTGTTTGTTTTAAAGCTTAAAATTTAGTCTGTTATACAATAGCTGCCACATTTATTTCAAGGAAGATAGAACTCACATGGAACTTTACCCAGAGTATCTTGTTAAAAAGAATATTTTTCAACATTATGGGCAATACTTTAGAGTCTAAAAATGTTGCATTATTATATATTTTCTAGCACTTGAGCACTGATTTACCTATCTCTCTCAGTTTGAATGAAGTAGCTGGTGTTATGGCATCAATACATGCCTGTTGATGAGTCCATCAAAGACAATGAAAAAAGATGGTTTCATGTCTGCGTTTGTGTAAGGCGCACTTTATTTTCCTCAACTCAAAGATTTCACTATTTCTAGAAGCTTTACAAACCACTAAAGTTAGCAAAATGCCTACATCCCAATAAAGACAAAGACGATGAATGAGTTATTCTTAGACAAGACAATTCAGTGTCAGAAATATTTCCCGCACTTGCAAAACAAGAAAAGAACCCTGACCACCTGGCCATGTGGATCACAATGGAAAGGAAATCTCTGGTAGCCTGGATAAATGCATCTTGGCCACCTACAAATTCTCCCTACAAGCTCTATTCCCACCATCACAACACTCTCTCTATAGGGAAGCTATAAAGTTGATTTTTAAGTGATTCTAAACTAGTACCTGCTTATTTCAAGAACATTTTAAAATATCAATTTCCTAGCAAGATCATCTAGTAGACCAGATAGCAAAAATGCATACCTTGCTGAGCAGGAAGAAATTCTAACAAGGGTAAGATAAATAGGTGTCTCATACACAAAATAAACAAATAATGTAATAATATAGTTATCTTGAACCATATCCCCCTATTTAAAGCTTTCTTTGAAGCTTGGCTGCTTAGGGTATCGAAAAAATTTTTAAGTTATCTGAAAACAGTCCAAAGACAGTATTGCATATTATTGTAGCTTTACTTCCTTATAAAAGAAAAGTGAATTTTTAAGTTTTGTCTGTGGGTGAATCTCTAATCAATTACAACCAACTCAGAGAGAGCTATCAAAGCAAACTACCCATTAGCTGTCAATTTAGAATGACTTCAGAAAGCTAGCCCCAGAGCACTACCGATATCTTTTCAACAACCTCTTAATCTTGTTTATAACACCTGTGTTAAAGGAACCTGCCATTAATGCTACTCACTTGTCTCAGGCTGAAATTACTTAGAAACCTGAGAATTCCCATAAACATATCAAAAAAACACAAACACAACCTGCCTGAAAAACCCCCTACACAAGAGAATTCGGGTCACCTCTTTTAAACAAAGCTGCCTAGGTGAGCCAGTATGGGCCTCAAGAGGCAAAGTCAGATACACAGCCCACCATGAACTTCTTAGGAGGCACTGAGGTCACAGAATCATGGAGTTTAGAGAAACCAATAAAGAATTCCTCCTACAGATTCCTTACCAAGGGATTATCCAAACTATATAATAGTTATCATTAACTATGGGCATACTCTGTACCAGGAATTTAACATTTCATTATCTTTTTCATCTTCACACAACTCTTCTAAGTAGGTTATACACTCCCGATTTCTATGAGTGAGAAAACCAGGGAACAGGTGGCTTGCTTAGGAAATTGCCCAAGAGCTAGACAATAGTGGAGATGGGATTTAAACACTGCCAGTCAAAGCCAAAAGCTCTTGCTCTTTCTACATCTTACTTCCACCATGTGATTGGGAAATCATCCTGCCTTAACTGGATTTCTGTGCTTACTATATCTGTTTCCTGAGGCTCCTTAAACTCAAGTGAATTGTTAGCAGTTTTAGCAATTATTAGCAACTTTCTGTTTTGGAAACCCAGGTTTGTCCTAGGCCTGTACAAAACATAAAACACATGAGAAATGAATGCTAAGCTAGTCCCATTAATACGGAATGACCATGTAGTGAGAAGACAATGGACTCTGGTTGTCAAGACACCTGGGTTTATTGATACTAGTGTGTGACCTGGGACAAATCACCATCTTAGTTTTATCCTTGCAAAAAGCCCTTCTAGTGTTGTGGGATAATAGGCAGCAGTGACTAACCCAGAAAGAGTACTCAAAAAAAGTTAAAAAAGAAAAAAAAAATCAAATGGAAATGATTATGCCACATTTAATCAATACAAAATAAAAACTAATCTTGCTGTTCTGTATGATCTTATTTTTCATCTATGAGGCTGGGTATAGAGAAAACAGCAATTATGGCCTATGGTAGACTTCAGTAAATGTCTGGCAAATAAATGAATCGATTAAACTCTTGCTTTAAAGTCAGAGACAATACTCGTCTTTAAAAGATAGCCAATCAGCTCTCAGGTTACTACAATAATCTAACTGGGCTTTCATTAAGATCATCTGTTATTTAAGGCAAGATTCACTCAACCCAAAGTTTCCCATGATGAGAGCCACTGTCATTCACAAACATTGCTTAATCTACTCCCATCAAGAAGAGGCAAGAAAATACAGCAACTGAGGTGCTAAGCCTCAATGTAAAAACATACGTAGAAGAGACACAAATTTAGTCACCTAACCATTGATTCACTGCTTCATTCATTCAGCCTTCATTCTTTCCTTTCTCAGTCAAGAAACATTTATTGAGCATTTACTCTATGGCAGGCACTGATCTGGTCACTTGCTTTTGAGGAACTTACTATCCAATGAGAAGAAAGGCATATAATCAAGTAACTCCAGAAAGAATAGTAGGTTAAACAAAATGGAAGCAAGTACAAAGCAGAATGATGGAAGCATCCTGCGGCAGTCCATGCTCTGAGGGTCTTTCTCATTTTCAAAGTTACCCTCATCCATAGAAGCACAATTGTAGGAAGAAGATCCCACTATCTATTTACTGAGGGTCTTCGGGCAAATTACTAAATGTCTGTGAGCTTCTTTCCTCATCTGCAAAACGGAAATAAGAACAATGGCTTCCCAGGGTTCTCAGGTTATGCAAAGCCTGGCTCTCAGTGGGCTTCAATACCTGGTAGTCTCTAGGCCAGTGATTTTCAACCTGTGTGCTATGGCACACTGGTATGCTGTGAAAATTTTTAAAGATCATTAATTAAATTATTTTCAAAAGAAGTTCAGCACACTGGCTCACACCTATAATCCTAGCACTCTGGGAGGCCAAGATAGGTGAACTGCTGGAGGTCTGGAGTTTGAGACCAGCTTGAGCAAGAGTGAGACCCTGTCTCTACAAAACTAGCCAGGCATTGTGGCAGGTGCCTGTAGTCCCAGCTACTTGGGAGGCTGACACCAGAGGTTCACTTGAGCTCAGGAGTTGGAGGCTGCTGTGAGCTATGATGCCATCGCACTCTACAGAGGGCGATAAACCGTTTCCAAAAAAAAAAAAAAAAAAAGTTCAAAGCACAGTAAGTATATTCTTTTACTCTTTTTTTCATCAACATAATTTAAGTGTGCCACAGAAGTAACTATAGGATAACTATAGATGAGATAAAAAAGACTAAAGAACACTGCTCAAGGCCTTTGTTTTGTTCTTTGGGCTGGGTGACATAGGGAGGAACAGATATATTCTTCTATTTCATTAAAAGTATGAAAATGCTCATGCTCCTTTCTAAGCTGTTTGTCATTCACTTCAACTCAGGAACACAGCATCCCCACAAGTGACCCCCTTCTCTCACAAACACAAAGTCAATGTGTCAACTGAAGGGCCAATTGGCTATCAAGGCAGAGGCAATACCTCACTAGCTGCACACCCCCTCATGATATTATCCAATTAGACTTGGTGTCATGCTCCTAAGAAAAGCTACACTCACTACACTCAGCAATCACAAAGTTCACATGGTCAGAAGTGCCTCTGCCTCACACAAGGTGAGGAACAGCAGAAAATTGCATTTTTAATTAAAATAAGACTTCTTCACCCTCCTGCTGACAATCACAACTAGAACATGGAGACCAACGTCAGATAGTTAACAATTCTCCATCCTGCTCTAATGGCGGTTTTAAGCACTCAGAGAAGGGAGGGGAAAAAATTACCAATTTAAACAAAAATGTTTAATCTTCTAATTATGGGACAGGCTCCAAGAGGATGGGGAATTACATGCAATCTTCATTATGGAATCCCCCACGTGACCAATGGCACAAGTCATGAAGCCAGAGGCAGATGCCTTCTTTTTCCTCCACTGAGTCTCTGGTATCCTGGCAAGTTTGACGGAGATGGAAGAAAAAATCTTTAGCAAAAAAAAAGAGAGAGAGAGAGAAGAATAAGGAGTTCCATCTCCAAGTTCATTATGCTGAATGAGGTATAAGGATCCCCAGTGAGGAGCCAAGAAGATAATATTCAGTGACTTTACATTGGCAGATTAAGCAGCCTGAGGCCCTTGGAAACTTCAAGTCTTGTAAAAACTGCCCAGCCAGGTGGTGCTTAAGCAATTCTTTTTATTTGTTGAAAAGTCCTGTCTTCTGGTGGTAAGAGATGCATTGAAAATTAGGGTGGTGCCCACCAATGGCACTTCTGGTCAGAAGGAAATCTGTTCCTCTGCAGATAATGCTTGTATCTTTGCTAATTTGTGTTATCTCTGCCCGTTCAGATCCCTATGTGCTAACTCAGGAGAAAAAGTCCCTGCCAACCAACTCTGACAAGTCTGATGGCAGAACTCCCACTGGAGAACTGGCAACGACTGCAATAGCAGGCAATTATTCCCTTTCATTAGGGATAGTTCTTTTTAAGTTTTGTGGAGGTTTTCTGAATTTTGAAAACAAAAAGTAGCTATTCACAACCATTGCTCAACCGCAGTTACACAACTGACAGAAACTGAAATATTCCCCTAAGCTGACTGAAAAAGATGTCCTAGAAGTAAGCAGAAATGGTTGTGCCCCCTAAATTGCCCACTGTAATGTAAAACCAGACATGGAGAGGATGGCACGGAAGATCTGGGCAAAGCAGCAGTGACATTTAATCATCAGTTCAGACCATCTGCAACTGTTTTGCATAAGCACATAAAGTTTATGAATTCCAAAGCTTCATACAAGTTACCAGGTGCTTGGGGTTGGTTGCATTGTCCTCAGGTCTACCAGGGGCTGCTTTTTTCATTCTCTCTGGGCCAGGGTGCTCAACAAAAGGCACCATGCCCACATTTTCTGAGCCAAGCCTGGCACTAAGAGAGAGCTGCTTTTTGATTAAGCCAGAACACAGATTAAATATTTAGAACTAAAGATTCTGAAAACAACCTAGGTAGGAAAGTAATTATCCCAGGGAGAGCACAGCTTCAGCTGCAGCCCTCTGCAGCACAAAGGTGAATTCTATCCCCTTCAACAACTAAGCTGGCCAGATTGCTCCTACAATCTCTTCTCCAATCTGCAGTGATCTTTTAAAACATAAACCAAGTTGTTTATGCTTGTTGTCCTGCTACTCCCCAGCTTAAAACACCTAATGGCTTCCCACTGTACCGAGAATAAAGTTTGAATATGTTAGGGTTCTGCCTCCTCCCCATAAGTGACCTCTCTGTCCTTATCCCAACAGTCCCCTCTTCACTGACCTCGCTCTAACCACACTGACTGAAACATGACAAGTTAGTTCTCACCTCAGGGTTTTTGTGTTGTTTTTTCCCTTGGACTAACCTACCCTGCTATTCCCACAGCTCTTCACATGGCTGGATCTTTCTCATCATTTAGTTCTCATATCAAATGTCACTGCTCAGAAGGGCCTTCTAGAACCTTCTGAAGTAAATAAAACGGCTCTCCCATTACTATATTAGCCCATTTTCCCCTTTCATATCCCTATTTTAAATTATCTTGTTTTTGTTTATCTTGTATATTTGCTTCTTTAAGCACTTTTTTTTTGTATTTGTTTTTCCTGTTTATTGCCTGTTTTGCTTCCTTGGATATAGTTTTATAAAGATAAGAACTGTGGCCATCTTGTGTATCATTCTATTCCACTGTCTAGCATAACATCTCACATTTAGTAGGCATATACATATACACTGAATGATTAAAGAATAAAAAGTTCAATGTGGAGCATTAATCCAAATGAAATTTACTAATTCCGCCAAATGTGGCTCGTCTCACACTCCATGAGAATATGTCACAATGCCCTAGAAACAACAGTAAATAGCATTCTATTTCTTCACCAATCCCTGGTGAATGACTAGGAAACAAAGGCAGAGGGAGACAAGACCAAAATGGAGAACTCAGTCTGTCAAAGTTGCAGAGTTGGAAAATCTGCAAGCCCTGTGGGTCTGGTTTTGCCCAAACTGTCCTTTATAGGAGGATTAGATGGGCCAGACATGGGAATCACTAATGCACTGGGGCCAAAGGGTGGTCCTAAGGGTCTAGCTAGGGCACAACACACCATATGAGGCAAACTTTGGCCTCAGTGCATTAGTGATTACCATGTCTGGCCCATCTAATCCCCAGTCCCAGCCATCCACAGTTCTTGATAACAGTGAGTCAGCATTCAGGAGCTAGAGAGCCCATACCAAGCCTAAAGGAATCTGGTGTGTGTTTGGGAGGTAAAGGCAAAGCACAAGATATGAGAGACAGCAAGCAAAGACTCAAGCACAAGACAGGAACTACACGAGACATAAATAGGTCAAGAACGAGCATACGGGCTCGGCTCCAGTAGCTCAGCGGCTAGGGTGCCAGCCACATAAACCCAGGCTGGCGGGTTTGAACCCGGCCCAGCCCTGCCGAACAATGATGACAGGGCTGACCAAAGAAAATGGCCGGGCGTTGTGGTGGGCACCTGTGGTCCCAGCTGCTTGGGAGGCGGAGGTAGGAGAATCACTTTTAAGAGTTTGAGGTTGCTGTGAGCTGTGACGCTACAGCACTTACTGAGGACGACACAATGAGACTCTTTCTCAAAAAAAAAAAAAAAAGAACAAGCATACAGGGTCTCAGGTGACTGAAAAAATGTGGGCACAATGAACGTGTATTCATAATGATCATCCTGAGACCACAGTGTGACCTACTGAGAAAGGTAAATATTTTATAGAGATCGCCCTACAAAATGATAAAAACTACAACTTTTGCACATGTCAAAGAAGAGATGGCACCATCATACACAAAGCACTATTCTGAACTATTTCAGCAGCAGGTAGTTTAGATCCTGAGACAAGTTTCCCTCTGGGCTCTGGCTTCTCCATGTGTAAACAGAGGAGGTTGGAATACATCATCTCTAGGTTTCTCCCTGTTCTAGCATTCTCACCCCACTCACAGGCTTCAGTTATCTGGAAAATCTGTTTATAAGGAACACCACATTTTCCAACAACAGGTAAATGAGTTAGTCCAATTCAATACAGCCTATACTACTTTTTTGAAAAACAAACCTCATTAGGGGTTTCTTTCAGCTACAACCCTCAATTAACCAGTGGGAATGTCTTTTTTTTGTCCTCCTTTATGGCTGAGCTTCAGCATTCTGTTAATTGTTTGGCATTTCTATAATACCATCCTCTGCCCAACAGAGTTTACTTCTGGCCAGAGGCCCACTCCATGCTTCAGCTTCTCTGTAAATAATCCTATAACCTTGAGATGTTCAAAAGTTTCCCTCATCAGTCTGGTAAGGTATTAGCTGTTCCAATGGAAACATTAATGTTCAGAGAGGCTGCTAAAGATAACATGACAAATTATAACTAGAACACTTTTCTTTTTATCCAAAGCTGCAAAATACAATAGCATTCCAACATTATACACTAGCAGAAGATTGATATACTGCTAATGTTTAAGTCTTTCAAAGATCCCAAAAGAAATTCTAAACTCTGATGTTCTTGGGAAGGTGGGGGTTCAAATAAAAAATGTTATCAACCCACAATTTTATGTATCAACAGAATGAAGAATGAATAATGCCAAACAAACTGTTCAATTATCAATTGTACTTGCTTTTGGAATAAAGTCAGATATATTCAAAGAGACACACCATGATACTCTGCTTGGTTTCTCAATTCAATCAGAGACTATGGACATTGCCGGATAGTTAGCTAAAGAGACGTCCAAGGAATAAAAGTAGATAATCTGATAATCTAAAATGAGTTAAAAGACGGAAATGCAGTATGGTAGTCTCAGTAGATCTTTCACTAGAATCTAGTTTTTACTTACCAAACCACAATGGAGCTGGAATCCTAATACTTTCAGATCAGTCACTCCTGGAACTCCATGGAAAATGGTTTGGAACCACAGGCATAACTTATTTTACTGTATGACATTCTGGACACAGAATATCCATTTTTTATAAATTGAAGGAATGCAGCAAACCGTTCATCAAGCAAGTTTCTCAGTGCTATTTTCCCAACAGTGTGTGTTCTCTTCATGTCCGTATGTCACATTTTGGTAGCTGTCACAATGTTTCAACCATCTTTATTATATCTGTTAAGGTGATCTGTGATCAGTGATCCTTGATATTACTATTGTAATTGTTTGGGGGCATCACGAACCACACCATGTGAAACAGCTAACTTAATTGATAAATGTTGTGTGTGTTCTGATTGCTCCAATGACTGGCCAGTCCCCCATCTTTCTCCCTCCCTTTGGGCCTCCATACGCCCTGAGAAACATCACTATTGCATCATGGCCAGTTAATAAGCCCACTATGACCTTTTAAGTTTCAAGAGGCTACAAATGATTTAGCTTTAGTAGAAAGGCATGTCAAAAGCAACAACAGACTGAAAGCTAGGCCAAAAGATAGGCCTCTTGCACCAAGCTGTTAGCCAAGTTGTGAACGCAAAGGAAAGTTCTTACAGCAAAATGAAAGTGCTATATCAGTAAATATACAAATAACAAGCAAGACAAAAGCCTATTGCTAATACGGAGAAAGTTTGAGTGCTCTGGACAAAAGATCAAACCAGCCACAACCTTCCCTCAAGCCTAAACCTAATCCAGAGCAAAACCCTAACCCTCCTCAATTCTATGCAAGCTGAGAAAGGTCTGGATGCTGCACAAACAAGTTTGAAACTAGCCAAGGTTGGTTCATGAGGTTTAAGGAAGAAGCCATCTCCATAACATAAAAGGGAAAAGTGAACCAACAAGAGGCAAGTGATCCAGATCTAACTAAGATCACTGATGAAAATGGCTACATAAAATAACAGATTATCAGTGTAAATGAAACAATGATGACATATAGGACCTTGATAGCGAGAGAGAAGTCAAGTCCTGGCTTCAAAGTTTCAAAGAACAGGCCGACACTCTTGTTGGGGGCTAATACAACAGGTAATTTTAAGTTGAAGCCAATGCTCATTTCACCTATCCTAGGGCCCCAAGAATGATGCTAAATCTACTTGCCCTGGTCTATACAAATAGAACAAAAAGCCTAGATGACAGTGTATCTGTTCACAGAATGGCTTACTGAATATTTTAAGCCCACTGTTGATAACTACTGCTAAAAAAAAAAAAAAAAAAAAAAAAAAAAGATTCCTTTCAAAATACTATTGCTCATTGAAAATCCACCTGGTCACTCAAGAGCTCTGATGCAGATGCATAATGATGTTTTCATACCTGTTAACACAATATCCATTCTGCAACCCATGGATCGAGGAGTAATTCTGACTTTCAAGTTTTAGTATTTAAGAAACACATTCTTAAGGCTATCTCTGTCATGAATACTGATTCCTCTGATGAATCTGGGTGATGTAAATTAAAAACCTTCTGGAATGGATTCATTATTCTTCATGCCATTAAAAACATTTGTGATTCGTGAGAGGTCAAGGTATCAAAATTAACAGGAGTTTGGAAGAAACTGATTCCAACCCTCACGGATGACTTTGAGGGGGTCATCATTTCTGTGGATGAAGTAACTACAGATGTGATAGAAATAGCAAAATACTACAATTAGAAGTAAAGCCTGAAGATGTGACTGAATTACTACAATCTTATCATAAAACTTGAACAGAGAAACTGCTTCTTCTGGATGAGCAAAGAAAGTGGTTTCTTAAGATGGAATCTATTCCTGGTGTAGATGATGTGAACAAGGCAAAGGATTTAGGATGTTTCATAAACTTACTTGATAAAGCACCAGCAGATTTTAAGAGGATTGACTCCAGTTCTGAAAGAAATTTTGATGGTAAAATGCCGTCAAATAGTGTCACATGCTAAAAGAGAAATCTTTTGTGAAAGGAAGAGTCGATCAATGTGGCAAACTACATTGCTGTCTTATTTTTAAAAATTGCAACACCCACCCCAACCTTCAGCAACCACCACCCTGATCAGTCAATAGCCATCAATATCAACGGCAAAATAAGGACAAATCACTGAAGGCTCATTAACATTTTTTAGCAATAAAGTATGTTCTAATTATGATACGTGCATTTTTTAGACATAATGCTATTGCACACTTAATAAACTACAGCATAGTACAAGCGTAACTTTTATATGCAGTGGAAAACAAAAAAATTCATGCGACCTGCTTTATTAGGAGTGATCTGGAACTGAACTCTCAGAACCTTGAGGTACCCCTGTATTTAGCTGAAGTATCACACTAAAGAGCCAAATGGCTGGCCTTGGAGAAAGTAGAGGAGGTATCAGAATTCCTGCTACAACTTCTTCTAATTCCAGTTCTTCTACAGCTATATAAGACTCAAACCAAACCCAACCACTTCCCTTAGGACACTAAGCAGGGGGAAAAGCAATTTATAAATGAGATTCCTGGTACTAAAAGAGAAGAAAACTGAGATGTCTTAATAACAGTAAAGAGATCTGATGGGGGAGTGAGAGATCTAGGGGAAAGAATTCCTGTGTTGACAGCATAATTCATGACTACTAACTACAGTAGAACATGGTTGTGCTTCAACTACTGAGAACATTTCTATACTGTGGCATGTGTAGGTGACAAACTATTCCCATTTCATTGTATAGCACTCTAAATCTTAATCTCCAAGGGACTAATAACCTTGAGAATCCTGAAGCAGCTTTGTAGAATTCAAGAAAAACCTTTTTTTTTTGTTTAGAGCATGTGTGTTATTTGCAATACTATCAACGAAGAAAATCAACAGCTAATATCTACTGAGCACTTATTATGTGTCAGGCACTATACTACTGAGCACTACCCACATTGTCTCACTCAATTCTCTATTTTAACAAAAGATGGTAAAGTAGAAATTTTTCAAAAGATGGTACAGCAAAGATAGATATTATAATATAATCTTCATTTTAAAGACAAGACCTGAAGGTTAAAGTAATTAACTGACCCAAGGTCACACTGCTAGTGAGTAGCAGAGCTGGGATTCAAACGTTGGCAGTCTGAGTCAGAGTTTGTTCATCTACAATACTAAACATCAAAAGATACATAATAGGCACACTTAGAAAGGCATATGCTTTGAATTACTTTCTCCAGTAGTGCTGAAACGCCATTTTGAACCATCTGTATTCTCCAAGATAATCATTTTTATATAGGAAAACTTCTCTATCAAGTTAAACCTTATCAATCTCCCAATTTAAACAATAACACTGAATGAGAGAACCCAGAAAGGTATGGCTGTCTTCCTCAAGTTCACCTCCAAAATGAGGAAGCCAACTCAATAAGACCTATCTCCAAGGAAGCTGGAATAGGTAGAACTGAAGTTTATGACTGGAGAAGGGTTCTCTGTTAGCCTATAGAAGAAATAAACCCACATTTACCATGCCTATATGACATCCCAATGATAAAAAGATCTACTAGGAAGCTACTCATTTAACCAAGTCTTAGAGTCTAAACTTTAGGTGGTGGTGGGTGGAGCAGAAAGGGATGGAAAAAGGACTCCTGAAGAAGCAGCACCCCCTCCATGAAGCCTTTCCCTTTCCCAACTTCCTACTGGCAGAGCTTTTGTGCCACATCTTGTTCATGCCGCCATCACAGCATCAACACTTGGGACTTGGATTCCAAATCTATAGTATACCCCTATTACACTACAAGCTCCTAATTCTAGTTCCTCTACAGCTATACAAAATGATGTGACACAATCATTTTCCTATTCAGACTGCAAGTTAATCATTTTCATATCCTAACACCTTCTTGAGTCCTAAGAGAGGAACTAACACTCTGCTCATGAGCTTGTATGATCCAAAGAACCTTGTCTTTCATCTCTGAGCCCTTTCATCTTTGAGAAATAGCTCCAAGGCTTCTTTCAAGTCTGCTGAATATCAACACCCCTAACTAAAATGCAAAATTAGCCATGGGGACAGGTACAGGAGGAAGCAGAGAATTATGCAATACTAGAACACCTAGTCAGAAAATTCAACAGACATACGAAACACAAATCAAGACTAGAGAGCTAAGAGCTTTCTACGAAAAGGTACTAAAAGGAAAAGAATGAACAAGTTATTCCAAAAAGATGAGGAATGGGGTTAGAGTTAAACTCTAGTGAAGAGTAGAGAGAAATGAGGCCTAACAAAATTTTTGGCAAAAGAATACTATCAACATTCAAGAATGCAGGTTTTGGACATTTTATAAAATAACTGACCAGTACTCTTCAAAAATAAAAGACAAGGAAGGAATAAGGAAATATCAAAGAGCCCAGAACAGAAAAAGACCTTTATTGGAAATACTGGGACATTTGAATTAAGCCAGCAGTTTAGTTACTAATATTATATAAATGTTAATCTCCTAGTTGAGATAATTATGCAATGGTTATGTACGATGTTAACTTTAGGGGAAGCTGGATGAGGAATATATGGAATTTTTGTGAATTTTCCCTAAGTTTAAAATTAATTCAAAATAAAAAGTCTAAAAAAACACAAAACAAAGAATATAGGTTTTGTAGCAAGAGTAGCAAGAAATGATGACAAGGAAAACCATTCAGAAACTGAAGTAACAGGTGTGAATCAAATTTTCCTCAAGTCTAACATGAAAGTAGAAATACAGACCAACAAATAGTTGGTAACAGAGCAAAGGCTTTCCAAAAGAGTAAACACCACAGCATAGTTGAAGGCATGTACCGATTCATTCAATCACTAAACCACCACTTAATTAGACATCAACTATGGCTGACACTCTGCTAGGCGCTGGTTCCTACCTCTAAGTCTACAGTCTAGTAAAGAATGTGCGCAAGAAGGCACATAAATATGTTTTGTGAGTGTGAGAAGAATGAGCTAGAGGAAAGACAGAGGATGAGAAGATGCAAAGGGAGGAAATGAATTTTTAAAAATCACTCAGGGGCCAATCATGGTGCCTCACACCTGTAATCTAGCACTCTGGGAGGCCGAGGCAGGAGGATCGCTTGAGTTCAGGACTTTAAGATCAGCGTGGGCAAGAGCGAGACCTCCGTCTCTACTGGTGCATTGTGGTGGGCACCCAGCTACTCAAGAGGCTGAGGGAGGATCACTTGAACCCAGGAGTCTGATGTGAGCTAGGCTGATGCCATAGCATTCTATCCTGGGGCACTCTTCCCTGGGACAGCAAAGTGAGATTCTATCTCCAAAAAATAAAAACCAAAAAATTAGGCAGAAGACAAAATGAAAACACTCTGAAATGGAAATATCAGTGAGAATAGCTCTTTATTATTTACAGTCACACTTCTAACAAAAACTTCAAAAAGTACTAAACTCATGCATAAAGTGCATACTTCATGATGCTGCAAAATGACATGATTATAATCATATTCTTAGGGTTATAGGTAAGATGAGACTACTAGAGAAGGAAAGATATATTTCAGCACCAGTGTTCAGGCTTTCAGTGATGTTTTTTATCCACACAGCAACATCAAAAAAACAAACAGAAAAGCTCAATTACACAACTACAACTACTATGTTAAGAACAAGATGAGAAATACAAATGATAAACACACAAGGAAAAAATACTTATTAAAGCAACCTTCAACTAATATTTTATAGTCCTACTAAACAGGAAGAAATATAACTAGTACTATCAAGATTGCAACAACTAAAATGGAATATACAGTTTACAGTTAGTACTATAAACTGATAAAGGATTAACTCCACATGAGCACTATGGATTACTTAACGTATTTGCAGCTGAGAGGACCCCATACTCTCCTGCCATTCCCCCTACCATTCACCCAATGCTCTGAACATTTCACTCTGAAATATTAAGAGTTTTTGCTCTTAATAGTCCCAGTCAAGAAGGACTGTCCCCAGCCTCCTTAACCATCCACAGAAATTCCTCTCCATTTATCAAGGCTGGGATTCCAGTGTCATCTCCCTTTTCTTCAATGACCAAACCAAATCCATTCCCATCAACCTATCCCCTCTCTGGGCACATCCGATCTCTTCTTCCATTATACTCACATGCTTTATTCATACAGTTAGTTGTTTAAATGCCTGTTTCATTCCTTAAATCAGGAATTCTTTTTTGTTGTTTTGTTGTTGTTGTTGCTATTGTCATTGTTGTTTAGCTGGCCTGGGCCAGGTTCAAACCCTCCAGCCTAGGGGTATGTGGCTGGCACCCTACCCAGTGAGCTACAGGCGCCACTCCAAATCATGAATTTTAGTATGTGCAATACTTAGCACAGGAGATGGCACATGGTAATACAGGAAATGGAAGGGAGAAAAAAAATGCCACCATAATATTACCTCAAAGAACAAAAGCCCGGAAAGCACCTAAATACCCAAATTACAGAAAAATACTATAGGGAAAAATGGTCTATCACTCACAAAAAAGCAAGCAAAAATTAAAAATAAAGTGAAAGCTATGCTATCTTTAATAACATAGAAAATATTTCTGGCTATGTTAAATTAAAAACATAGAAGACAACACAGTATCTATACAATGATTACAGCCACTCCAAATACATAAGGACTATGAGAATATAAAACTGTATATTGGAGTAGGGTTGTAGTTTTCCTCTTCTCAAATATTTTCTTTAATACTATTCCTGTCAGTTTATTATCATAAAAAAACTTTATTTCCAAAGAAAGAAAGAAAGAAGAGAGGGAGAGAAGCAAGTTTAGAGATTCCTCTAAGCCCCTGCAACCCAAGGGAAATGCTATTACTGAAAGGTGCCAAGAGGAGTGGAAGTCTGCAATATCACCAAAACCAAGGGTCCCAACCCCAATCTGCCTCAAGGAGAATTCCTCTCGTGTCACAAGCTGCACTAAATGTGAATTCTTTATTGCAAAACTTCGGAGGTAAGAACTTTTTCCAGACATCTGTGGAATTAGTATTAATGAGAGTGCCCTGGAGTTCATCCCCATGCCTATGCAGCAGAAACTTCTCAGACAAAGCACTGCCAGGCACACTTCTTGATGAGATGTCTAAGCCCGAAGGCATCAAAGATGTAAATTTCCATATTGGAAACATAACTGGTTTCCTCTTGAAGACTTTTTCCATCACCTCCTGTCCACACTATAATTCTCCAGTCTTCTCAAATGAATAGTTAACATATGTCAAGGATATAAGGCATACACTGAGGTGCTTGGTGCCTAACTCAATTACTTGTAGAAGAACCAATCTCAGCAGAAAATTGGAATCTTCCCACCAAGTTACTCAAAAAATTGAGTAACTTTTTTTTGAGACAGGCTCTCACTCTTTTGTCTGAGCTAGACTGCCATGGTGTCCTAATAGCACACTGCAACATCAAACGCCTAGGCTCAAGTGAGCTTCCAGCCTCTACATCCTGAGTAGCTGGGACTACAGGCGCACACCACCATTCTGGCTAATTTTCCTATTTTTTTGTAAAGACAAGGGCTCACTATGTTGCTCAGGCTGGTCTTGAACTCCTGGCTTTTCACCTCAGCCTCCCAAATGCTAGGATTATAGGTGCCTGGATCCCAAATGAAATTTAATAAGCACCCAAAAAGAAAATCTTCATTTCTTTCTTTTCTTTATTAAAAATGTTAAATACTTTTAATAATTCTTCATACTGCAATGTTATTTATCCTTGCTTAGTCTCTGAATTTCAGGAATGGAATTCACCTTAGTCTTTGCATTTTAGGAATGAGAAGAACCAGAAGTCATATGGCCCAGTCTCCTAATTTTACAAGTGATTAAAAAAAAAAAAATTATGTATAGAAAGGGAAAATGACTTGTCCTGAGTCACCCAGATAAGTAATGATAAAGTAGGATTAAACCCCAAATCTCCCAGATTTTCAGCCCCAATTCATTCCATTATATCAAGCTTTTTTATTCCTTAGAATCTCTGGAGCCCTTGGCATAAATAATTAGTACCACAGAATTTTAAAGCTAGAAGGGACCTCAGAGAGAGTCTTAACTTAATCCCCTCTTTAGGCATATAAGGAAACTGAGGCTCAGAAAGATTAAGTGATTTGCTCTCAATCTCTTGAATGGCAGGGAAAAAGTATAACTTAAGATCAAAAATCCACAAACCAATGCCCATGAGAAGGGAGGAGAATGTCTCAGCTGGAGAAAATTTTAAAAGGAATGTAGCTTGTTCTAGATCAGGGGATCACAAAATATAGTCCCTAAACCAGCTGCTTTGGCATCACTCAGGATCTGGTGAGAAATGCGAAATCTAAAGTACCACAGGAGACTAAATGAATCAAACTCTAAGGGTGAGTATAATCAAATCAGCAACCTCATACCCTTATGTCCCCAAGATGTGAACTTCAGTGGTTCAGCTGAGTCTGCTTTCTAAATAACTATAATCAATGGATCTTAAGATGTATGCATTCCTCTATAAATGTACTCTACTTCAAATTTTTAACTTTTTTAAAATCTGAGAACAAAATAGAAAGCTACATTTATTTAGGTGTTTAGTAGGTTTCTGTTCTGGCTCTGTTCTTTACTGGCTATTTGACTTCCGGCAGGTAACTTAATCTCTCTAGCTTGAGTTTCCTTTTCTACAAAATAGTGTGCCATCTACCTCGGAGAGCATGTTGAGAGTTAAACGTGAAAACTTGCCTGAAAGCACTTTGGCTCAACCTCTAGCATACTGCAGACAGACTACAGCACAGTGGTTAGGAGCCCCAGCTATGAAGTAAGACTGCCTGAGTACCCTGGCCCGGCCACTACTGGCTAGGTGCCTAAGATAGAACTTTTTTGTATCTCAGTTTCCTCATTTGCACAACAGGGATTAAAAACAGTATCTTCTTCAGCTGGGCATGGTGGCTCACGCCTGTAATCCTAGCATTTTGGGCTGCTGAGGCAGGTGGATGGCTTGAGTTCAGATCAACCCTAGCAAAAGGGAGACCCCATCTCTACTAAAATAGAAGAACCTAGCCAGCTGTTGTGGCTGGCGCCTGTAGTCCCAGCTACTAGCTGGCTAAGGCAAGAAGATCTCTTGAGCCCAAGAG
The DNA here is from genome assembly GCA_963574655.1 of Perodicticus potto. Lineage (NCBI taxonomy): Eukaryota > Metazoa > Chordata > Mammalia > Primates > Lorisidae > Perodicticus > Perodicticus potto. Next base: position 3,823 of record CAUYRH010150035.1, on the reverse strand, counting down.
TTTGAGGTTGCTGTGAGCTATGATGCAACACTTCACTCAGGAGACAGAGTGAGACTCTATCTCAAAAAAAAAAAAAAACCCACAACACTATCTTCTAAATATGGTGGTTATGAGGATTTAGAGATGCTGCAGGTAAGTGAATTATCTTTCATGTCTATAAAATTTTACGATTTTCAAAGAGCTTTGGCATCCAGAAACTTATCTGATCCTCATAACTTTCCACAAAAGGATAGGTGCATTTGACTAAGTACGGACTAGATTCCAGACTCTGCCATCTTTTAGGAAGCAAAAGATGGACACAGATCTTACAGAAAGGAAATCACATGAAAAGTACTTGTGGGAAATGAACAGAGCTGGAAATAAGGAGACCAGGATTCTGATTTCAGTTCTGCCCATCACCTTGGCCTACAACCTCAGGTAAGTCTATCAGATTGGAGTTCACTTTTCCTCTGTAAACAAGTAGGCTGAATCACATCTATAGCATTGCTCAAAATAAAATACAAACTCTTTATAGTGGCCCAGAAGGAAGGCCTACATAGTCTGTCATCTGCCTAAATCTCTGCCTTCATCACCTACCATTCTCCTGCTCACTCGCCCCATTCCAGCTACTTCAATCCTCTTCCTGGTCCTCTAATATAGGCTGTTCCCTCTTCCTCCATCACTGTGCCCCCTTCACATGACTGCTCCTTCTCAACCTTGAGTCCTTTAATATCCATTCCTCGGAATTCTTCTCCAATCACATTATCCAAAGGAACAAATCCTATTCCCCACTCAGATGCTACTTTCTACAGCAGCACTGTCCAGTAAAAATAAAATCTGCAAACGGATCAATTAATGTAAGTTTACATTTTCCAGTAGCCACATTAGAAAAGTTTTTGAAAGGTGACACTAATTTGAATAATATATTTTCTTTAGCCCAATGAATCCTAAGTAGTACATTTCAACATGTAATCGATATAAAAATTAAGATATTTTACATTATTTTCGCCTATTATCCAAAATATGATCATTTAATCAATATGACCAATAATCAGAGTAACTGATGTGATCAGAACGACCGTGAAATCAGTATTTCTAAATTTACTTATTTCCTACTAAGTCTTCAAAATTCATGGAGACTTTAAACTTACCCCACTTCTCAATTCAGACTAGTCACATTTCAAGCGTTTGACAGCCACATATAGCTAGTAGCTACCATGTTAGGCAGTGCAGCTCTGCCTCTCACATGGTGGACCTTACTGAATCACAAGACGGGGGTGGGCCGTGGATTTGGGGGTGGCAGTCAGTACACATTGAGCTCTAATCCCAGCTTTTAGTTTCTGATTGTCTTTGGACAAGTCTTTTCTGTTCTCTGGGCCACGGTTTCTCCATAAGAACTCTAAGCAAGAAGGACAGAAAGATTCCTAGGAACCCAACCCTTTCTAAAATCCCAAACATCTCCCAAATGCCACCACTGACATGGGCACAGCTTTCTGCACTTTAAAATGAGCTCTCACGTATTTGGTGTTGCCCTCAAATAACCCTATGAGGCAATTATTCCTATCTCCATTGTGTAGATATAAAAACTGAGGCTCAAAGAAAGGGCAACGACTTGTCCAAAAGCCACACAGCCATTTACTGGAAAACATGGGGTTCAAATCCAAGAGAGACCAGTGCCACCACCACCTCAATCAATATTGGGGGGAGAAGCGAGCTGAGAGGGGATGGTTATGAAAACAGAACAGTTTGAGGCTTCAGGGGAGTTGAAGGGAACCAGGTCTCAGGGTGGGGGACAGGAGGTGAAAGGGTTCAGGCCTTGAGAAAGAATCAATTGAAAGAGTCCACGAGGGCCTCGGGAAGTAAAGACAAACGAGAGTCTAGGACCCCGGATGGCATGACAAGAGAGAGGGCCCAGGAGTGAGATGAGAGGTGATGAAATGAAGGGACTGTGACCCCGTGACCCGGGTGAGAAGGTCGTCCTTCAGCCCCTGGTCCCCTCATACCTGGTAACTCAGAAGTTCGCCCACGTCCATGGTCCCCGGCCCAGCCAACAACTGGTACACAAGTTCCCTCCACTTGCTCCTACACTGCTGGGGCCTCAGCAGCTGCTCCTGCCACACTGACGCAAAGCGCCGCGAGTAGAGCCGCAGAGCCAATGGGAGAAGAGTGCTCGACGAGTGAGCCGGCCACACTGTGGTAAAAAGGCAGCGGTACCGTAAAGCGCGCTACATTTGCGACAGTAGTGCTTCCTCCCAGATTCTGAAGGGGGCGGGGAAAGGGGCGGAGACTTGGAGGAGGGAGCAAGGCCCCAAAGCTACCAACTTCTTATTGCGCCCCCGGATGTCCAAGCCAGAGAGCTGGAGCTTGAACTGCGCTCTCACAAGCTGTGATTTCTCCTCTTTTTACCTTCATTTCACGGATAAGGAAACGGAGGCTGAGAACAGCACTGTCCAATACTATATTTACTGTCAAATAAATACTTTACCGTACTTACCTACTGAGCACTTGAAATGTGGCTGGTCTGAATTGAGATGTGCCGTAAGTGCAAGTGAAATACATATTGGATTTCTGAGACTTATATTGATTATATGTTAACATGACCATTTTGGATATATTGGATCAAATAAAATATATGATAAAAGTAATTTCCCCCATTTCTTTTTACTTTTTAAATGTGGTTTAGTAGAAAATTTTAAATTGCACGTGTGGCTGGGCATGGTGTCTCACATCTGCAATCCTAGCACTCTGGGAGGCTGAGCCAAGTGGGTTGCTTGAGCTCTAGAGCTGGAGACCAGCCTGAACAAGAGTAAGACCCCATCTCTACCAAAAATAGAAAAACGAGCTGGGTGTTGTGGCAGGCGTCTGTGGTCCCAGCTCCTAGGGAGGCTGAGGCAGGAGGATCGCTTGAATCCAAGAGTTTGACATTTCTGTACCTTCTGATGACACCAAGGCACTCTACCCAGGCTGACAGAATGAGACTCTGTCTCAAAAATAAAATTAAAATTGGGCGGCGCCTGTGGCTCAAAGGAGTAGGGCGCCGGCCCCATATGCCAGATGTGGCAGATTCAAACCTGGCCCCAGCTCAAAATGGCAAAAATAAATAAATAAATTAATTAATTAAAATCAAGGGCGGTGCCTGTGGCTCAGTGGGTAGGGCGCCGGCCCCATGTATCAAGGGTGGTGGGTTCAAACCCGGCCCCGGCCAAACTGCAACAAAAAAAATAACCAGGCCTTGTGGCAGGCGCCTGTAGTCCCACCTACTCTGGAGGCTGTGGCAAGAGAATCGCTTAAGCGCAGGAGCTGGAGGTTGCTGTGAACAGCATGTCGCCACAGCACTCTACTGAGGGAGATAAAGTGAGACTCTGTCTCTACAAAAAAAAATTAAAATTAAAATAGCACCTTCTCTGCTATTTCCCCTGCAGCATCTGGCCCAGTTTCTTGCACATAAACTGTGCCCAATAAGTGATGGTTAATTTTTTAAAAAAAAAAAAAATCGTATATGAGATTCTCATTGTATGAAGCATTTCTAACAGAGAGTGCTGGCTTAGAAAATGACTTGTCCAAGGCTGTACAACTATTACTTTCTTAGAGTGTCTTCTTCAATTCACCTCCTGGTCCAAGCTAGCAGTCCCTCTCCTCATCATTCCCTATCCTAGCACGTCCTCCACTACATGTATGATTCAGTCTGTAATTTTATACTTTTTTTTTTTTTTTTTTTTTTGAGACAGAGCCTCAAGCTGTCACCCTGGATAGAGTGCTGTGGCATCACAGCTCACAGCAATCTCCAACTCCTGGGCTCAAGCGAGTCTCCTGCCTCCGCCTCCCAAGTAGCTGGGACTACAGG
>CAUYRH010150032.1:0-27186 GCA_963574655.1 Perodicticus potto | reverse complement strand
AACCAAGTGCCAAGTCCAAAAGAAACCCAAACAGCTCACAGGCAAGGCCTTTCCAGCCTGCAGTCCCACTGTTGCCCCACCCACAGCCGCCGACAGGATCAGACCGAATGAACAGACGCAACCACTTGCCCAGTCTCCGCCCCTTTTGCCTTCCTCAGGGTGTCCAGAAGCCTCACGCTGTCTCACTGTGTCCCCAAGGGGAAGTTCCTGGGTAGATCCCACCTGCCAGAGATGCCTGAAGTCCTCTCTCCCCAGTCTCACCGTGCCCAGCCACAAGGAAGCTGTTTGTTTAATCCATTCTTAAATATGTCACTTGTAGAATCTCTTACCTCCTGAAAGAGGTACTTTCTCAGTGCAATAAGTTCTTGTCTATGTATTTCAGTCTTCAGATTATTAATATGCTCATAAGTCCTGGACTATAAATAACTGTTTTACAGTGTTTTAGGTGGGTGAGTGCTCTCATCACAACAAAAGACCTCAGATTAGCCTTATAGCAATCTCATTTACTTACATTTTTCTGCTTAGAAGTCTGCCTATAACAGTTTGAAAATAGAAAATAAAGTTAAATTTTAGATTTCTTTTTGAAAATGGAGCCTTATGTTAATAAATGTACTAGTATTTATTGTCAAACACGAAAAATGTCAGTACGCTGGGGAGTGGAAGAAAGGATAAATTTCATCCCAGAGTTTTCTCAGGAGACTATCTTTTCTTTATTCCCTTTAAATTTTTTTAATTGAAGTATATAAACTCTCTAGTTCCATTTTGTAGTAATCTGTACATTAGAAGTGAGCAGAAAATCATACCACCAGAGCAGTGTTTTCCAGCCTTTTTTATCTCAACAGCACACTTGAACTGATAAGCTTCTGAGGCCCACTGAAATTATGTTGATAAAAAAAAAAAAAAAAAAAAAGGAGTATACTTACTGAGCTTTGAACTTCTTTCAAAAATAATTTAATTAATGATCTTTAAAAATTTTCACGGTGCACCTAAGAGCCTCTCACAGCACACTGGTTGAAAGTCACTGCGCTAGAATAATTAAAAACAAATGCTTTGAAGTGATATAATTAAATTTCTTTATAGAACTATAATATATTTAAACCAAAGAATGAGACATTGTCTCTAAATGTATTAATACGCATATACTTGAAAAGCACTTTGCATGATGTTGTTCTGTGGCACTTCCATATAATTTATATAAGTTAGAGATAGTGAAACATTTGAAAGTCTTCATACAGTATAGTTGGGATAGAGAAAAGAAAGACAGGCTTGAGTGGGGGTGGGGTCTTGGTGTGTGCCACACCTTTTGGGGGCAAGACACGATTTTAAGAGGGTCTTTACCTAACAAATGCAATCAGAGTAACCTGGTTTCTTGTACCCTCAATGACTGGCCAACAATAAATTAAAAAAAAAAAAAAAAGAAAAAGAAAAGGAATGACTGGCTTAGGGCAAGAGAGATAATAGTATGGTATTCTAATGGTGATGTGAAAGTAAGTGGGTGATGTCCAAAGTAACAAAGAATACTTCTTAGCGAAGAGAATATTTGTTTCCTATTTTTATTAATAGTCTAGTAGGGGTATCCAAATATTTTTCTTTTCTGCTGCACATTGGAAGAATAAGAGTTGTCTTGGGACAACCATTAAATACACAAACACTAATAAAAACTGATGACCAAAAGAAAAAGAAAGATTTGTGCATACTTTCACAATATCCAACACCATAGATAAGCAAAACAGTCTTTACTTAAGCAAAATAATCTGGGTTTGGCCAGCAGGCCCCTGGTTGCACACCCTGGTAGAGGGCAGAGGAGTGAGCCCTGCTTCAAGTGCAGAATGCCCTTACAGACTATTCTGGGCAGTGAAGTCCGCTCAGGAAAGCAGGAAAAACATTCAGATAGGCAGCATCCACACGTGTAACTCCAACAACTAGCTTCTGCTTCTGTTCTCTGGATTTTAGAAAGTGAAGGAGAGCCTGCAAGTGCTGTCCACGTCTGTGATGGCCGTGTGGTTTCAGAGTGGACGCTTGATTCACTCAGCAAACCACAATCCTGCCTGGGTTGGTTTTGTGGTTTTCTGCAAACCTACAATAGGAAGTAGGGACTAGCATTATGGCCACTCAGTAAACATCAGGGTTTTGATCACCAAATGAATAAAACTAGGAATAAGAAAGCAAATTTCCATTGAAGAGGACCACCTAGTAGTCATCTCCTTCTTTTTTTTTTCCGTAGAGACAGAGTCTCACTTTATCGACCTTGGTAGAGTGCCGTGGCATCACACAGCTCACAGCAAGCTCCAACACCTGGGCTTAGGTGATTCTTTGCCTCCACCTCCCAAGTAGCTGGGACTACAGGCGCCTGCCACAACGCCCGGCTATCATCTCCTTCTAATTACCTCCGCGAGGCTAGGAATGAAACACGGGTGGAAACATACTGATTGTATAATCTCTGGACATTATTAGGTTTTCGTTCCCCTCTCTATTTCCTACTTCATTAGGAATTGATAATTTTACAATTTAATTAAAGACTTACTGCTCTTTCCTCTTACGGCTTTCTCTGCTATTCATAATGAGGGAAAGATAGAAGAAAAATACTTGTATAAATAATTCGTCAGCAACAAAAATTTTGCTTTTCTGAGGATTCTGTTGAAAGATGATCTTTAATAGTATTAGCAGCATCTTTCAAATGTAGAATCCCAGCTGAAATAGAGCCTCACTTTATCGCCCTGGGTCGAGTGCCATGGCCTCACAGCTCTCAGCAACCTCAAACTCCTGTGCTCTAGCGATTCTCTTGCCTCAGTCTCCCAAGTAGGCGGGACTACAGGCGCCCGTCACAATGCCTGGCTATTTTTAGAGATGAGGTCTCACCCTGGCTCAGGCTGGTCTTGAACCTGTGAGCTCAGGTAGTCCACATGCCTAAGCCTCCGAGTGGTAGGATTACAGGTGTGAGCCACTGCGCCCAGTAAGAGGAATGTGTTTATTTGGAGGAATTTCTGGCAGGGAAGAAAGATAAGGAGAAGTGACTGGTGTGACATATGAGAAAAAACTAAAATATTATACTACATTTCCAGCAAACCAACGGACCTTTCTTCTTTACTGGAGAAGCTTTCAAAAACATTGCTTAAGAGACTCACTTAAGCCCAGAAATTGGAGGTTGCTGTGAGCTGTGATGCCACAGCACTCTATCCAGGGTGACAGCTTGAGGCTCTGCCTTAAAACAAACAAACAAACAAAAAAAACATTGCTTAATTCCTAAATGAAATGAGTGTGGGGACGGGGAAGAAGGTAATAACTACAGAAATGTGTATATTATTTGGGGATACATTAGTAAAATTTATCCTAAATTAGACCACAAAAGTAAGTGACAGTCAGAAACCCTGTAATTTACACATGTCAGCCAGGATTTGTCAGTCCTTTGTTCAATGAACTCTTCCCACATGTCAGGCATTGGGCTGAGTGCCCTGTGTGCATAGTTAACACTCAGCTAGGAGAGAGGTATTGTTGTTGCCAGGTTGCAGGAGAAGAGATGAGGGGTGTGAATTATATGCCCAAAGTTACATGTTAGTTAAGTAGTAGATCTAGGACTTGAACGCACACACCTTGACTCAGGCACACATACTTTCTTCCAGCTGAAACTCTGTTAACTGAAGCATACCTAGCTTTTTTTAATATTATATACCAGTTGATGTTTTCCCACACCTACTCATGCATTTCTTAGTGACTCTAACAAGATAAATACAACAATTCCATGTTGTATTTAAAAGATTATGAAAATTATTGAAATAATAAGAGTTATTTTTCCCTCTACTACTGCCTTCTCTGGTATTTCTAATACAGTTTTCCAATTGCAATTTCCAAGAAACAGTGCTGATTTGAGTTTGTGCATCTGCTAAAGGTCCTGTGACAGAACGGCGCGTGGAAAACATTGTGGTTGAGTTGACTTTAGTTTCCGTGCTGTTCTTTCTCATCTAGCTACTGGGAGACATTGCTTAAGATCTAGGATGTCGTTGAGCCAATTCTGTACTGAAAGGGCAAAATAATAGATCACTTCCTGCTCAAATCAAGTTCTCTTTAAATTACATTAAAATAAGCCCCTGCTTTATCTGTGGTTATTTTAAAATGATAAATTTTCAACATATGTATAAAATATGCTTCAAGAAACTAAAAACATGGTTTAAGTCAACTTTAGAAATCTTAAACATTGAAATTGAAGTTATAGTAATATGTAATACTATATAAATAATTGGTTGCATTTTGGGAGTGTTTACAATGGCTGGCTCATATGAATGTGTGTTATTTCATTTCATTCTCACCACAGTTCTGTCAGGTAGGCACTAGCTTATCTCATCCAAACCAATAATGTGTACACCGCTAAGAAAGAAGAAATGCCGTAAGACGGCACCAGTTGCGAGACAACCCCAACAGAATCTCCAGAGACACTGGAAGAAACTTCATCTCAGAATCTGTGAACGCAACATCATTAGTGCTGTTACCTGCCAAAGATCCAAGCCCAGTTCTCTCTGACCGTCGGTCTTGGGTTCATGACTATTGCATTTCAGCTTTCATAAAGGGAATTTAGGGGCATTTAGAAATGAAACTTTACTGGATATTTCATCTGTATTTGACTTATTGAAATCAAGTTGAAATGGCCTGTTCTAAAATTATACATAATCAGAAATTATAATAGAAACCCAGCTAACTAAAGTGGAGTCAAGAATTTAGGGCCAAACATACTATTATAAAAATAGATAAAAAGACATGAAGAGACATTTCACAAAAGGATAAGACTATCACTGTTGATAACGATAAAAGTGATTGAGGTTATTTACTATTGGTGAAGGTAGGGAAAATGGATATTCTCTTCAATAGTTGGTAGAAAATAAATTTACATTCTTCTGAGGTACGGCACTGCATGAAGTCAAAAGTAAGCAGTCAAAACATGCTCGCTTTTTGACATAGGTATGTCACGGCTAAGAATACATATATATCCTAAGGTCACAGGCAAACAAGTGCATCTGATGAATGCAGAGATGTTTCACTTAATCACAAAAATTATGCACGGATTTTTTTTTTTTGCTCATCAGCTTTTGTTAGTGTTTGGGTATTTAATATGTAGCCCAAGACAAATCTTCTTCCAATGTGGCAAAGAGAAATCAAAAGGTTGGGCACCCCTGCCTGATTTGCTTAAGGAACTGCTCTGGGATGGTATTCACTTAATTTTTGTCGTTCTCAAAAAACAAACAACTTACAGAAGGGGTTATGAGAATTTGTCAGTATTGTTACGCTGTCACTGAGACAGGAATACTCATGTTTTTATCCTAGACTCTAGAATGAGTCATTTTGCTTCCCTGGTTCTTTCAACTGTAAAATGAGAGGGTTAATAAATAGAAACACTACGATCTTTCCACTTTTAAAATTTAAATGCCCCCTCACTAAAGTGCAGAATTAAATATGATGTGAGAATGTGTTGGATCCTGTCCAAAGTGTGCTAGTTAACTGAGGGTACCAAAACATTAGGGTATGGGCTGAGCACCAAGCTTGAAAGTAGTCTGCATAGGGCAGAGCTGGCAGTGTGACTCCCAGAAGGCCAACAGATAAAATGAGACCAACAGGGAGAGAAAGGGAAAGCCTGGCCGATGCTTATCACTTCTACCATTATCACCACATTAGTGTAAAACACAAACTTGAACTGCACCGGGATTTAGTGTGACAAGGTTTTAGAATCTATCAGGATTCTATTGAAACATGTGGCTATGACTTAAGTAGGACGCTTCTGAGAACAGATTTCGATTTGTCCACCAGCTCCTTGGAAGACAGTGTGCATGTGATCTATTAGAGATCTGTTAGAGAATTACCTCATGGAGTTAGTGGCATTTGGGCAGAGTTTTTGTCTGCCTGGATAAAAACCCTTGGCTGTGTCTTCTAACTTGGTGAAAATAGCTGAAACAGTGGCAGCCCAAAGATCTGAAATCATTCCTGCGCTCTCATTTTGTCTTCTGCTCTGGCTTTTACCCACTAGAGGGGATAATGCGTTGTCTCCAGGGAATCAGAGACTGTCATATATGCCTTAGAGTATATAAAGGCGATTAAGTAATATACACACATATAAAGTTACATGTATAGTAATTGACATTAGGTGCTTCATTAAACAATGAAATGCCACAGTGTACCAGTTCTTCAGGACATGTTGCCATGGATACCCAGTGTGATGGAGATGGGGAAAGAGTTGCTTAGGAATTCAAAGATTTCATTTTGCAATAGAGTGAAAGATAAACTGTCCAGAGATAGGAACCATGAAACCATCATTTATCTAAGTATTTTGTTTTCAAAATTGTCCATTAAAAGGAAACTTTCAAAATGAATTATCAGTTAATGACAGTTATTTCATATTGTCTGTGTTTTGTAAGCCAAAGGGCTGGGCAAGAACTATCTTAGCTAGGAAATTGTGTGGCATATTAGATATTCTTAGCAGAAAAACATTTTCTTTCTTTCTTTTTTTTTTTTGAGACAGAGCCTCAAGCTGTCACCCTGGATAGAGTGCTGTGGCATCACAGCTCACAGTAACCTCCAACTCATGGGCTCAAGCGAGTCTCCTGCCTCCACCTTCCAAGTAGCTGGGACTACAGGCGCCCGCCACAATGCCTGGCTATTTTTGGTTGTAGCTGTCATTGTTGTTTTGGTGGGCCTGGGCTGGATTCGAACCCACCAACTCAGTTGTATGTGGCTGGCGCCTTAGCCACATTTTCTTTTTTCTTTTTTTTCACAGAATCTTACTCTGTTGCCCAAACTGGAGTGCTGTGATATCATAGCTCACAGCAACCTCAAACTTCTGGGTTCAAGGGATCCTCTTGCCTCAACCTCCCAAGTTGCTGGACTACCGGTGCCCACCAAGATGCCCAGCTAGTTTTTCTATTTTTAGTTGAGGTGGGGTCGCTGTCTTGCTCAGGCTGGTCTCGAATTCCTGAGCTCAAGGAATCCTCCCGCCTCAGCCTCCCAGAGTGCTAGGATTACAGGGATAAGCCACTGTGCCCAACAAGAGAAAACTGTAACCAAAGCTAAATAAAATTTAGAAAATCAAGAGTAGGGGTGCAGAAGGGTGGGAGTGGGACAGGAGGCAGCAAGTTCTCTGAGGGTCTGCTTAGTGTACTGTGGACGGGTGGCCTGGGTCTGCTTAGTGCACTGTGGACGAGTGGCCTTTGGGAAAGGAGCCGGCTTTAAGAGCAAAGGAGGTGCGATGGAAGCCGAGGGAGGAACAGCTGCCACCCGGTCTAATGTGATTTCATGTCCTCCCCTGCAGAGTCTCACTGTTGCCCTGGGTAGAGTGCTGTGGCATCATCATAGCTCACAGCAACCTCAGTCTCCTGGGCTCAAGAGATCCTCTTACCTCAGCCTCCCGAGTGGCTGGGACTACAGGTGCCTGCCAAGACCCCCGACTAGTTTTTGAATTTTTCATAGAGATGAGGTCTTTATCTTGCTCAGGCTGGTCTTGAATTTCTAAACTCAAGCAATTCACCCACCTTGGCCCCCCAGAGTGCTAGGATTACAGGTGTGAGCCACCGCACCTGGCTGTCCTCACCTGTTTCTGAGATTAGTTTGCAATCAGGAGCAGGAGTCTAATTCTTTGATTTCCTGGACAGATCCCTTAATCAAACCCCGGACCCTCTCTAGTGGAATTCTGTAATTATCTCTAAACCAATAGATTCAAAACACGGTCTCTAGAATGGAAGATCGGGGCTTCTGAGGAAATGGCTATTCAGCTCGACCATGTAAGTTTTGTTAATAATATTTTTCTAAATTGGTGCTCCCTTATCCCTGTCTCTGCCTCTCTTAATTCAAGTCATTATTCTCTCTCCCAGCATCTGGTTGTTTTTCCTTTTTGATGATGTGATTTCTGCTCTGGAACCTTTGGTGGCTCTCCATTACTTATAGAATCAATTCTAATCTTTAATATGGCAGTTAGCCCCTTGTAAAAAGTCCCCCCACCCCCAACAAAGCTTTCCAGCAGCTCCTCCTGCTCCTTACCTCCCCTCAGCAGGCGGTGTGTCAGCTGCAAGCAGAGACGTGCGCTTTTGACATCCAGCTGAAATGCATTTCTGTCCCCTCCCTGCCAGTCTGAAGCCTGTTACTAAAATATCCCTCCTTTAAAGCTCTCCCACTCCTCTTCTCCTCCCTCCAGGAGAGTTAAATTTTCCTCTGTGTTTTCATAGATCTCTGTTTCCACCTCCCAACACTTGTTTTAAATTGCCTTTTGTAAGCATCTTCCATTCCGACATACATGTGTTTGTAGCATGAGGACAAGTTCAGCATAATGCAGTGGCTAGAGCTGCAGGCTCAGAAGTGGTTGCTCAGATTAGACTCCTCTTCAGCTGTACCACTTAACCTGACCCACTGCCAGTTACTTAACCACTAGATCTTACTTTCTTCACCTGTAAAATGGAGGTAACATTTTACAGGTATCTATCTTATAAAGTTTCTTTTTTTTTTGAGACAGAGCTTTAAGCTCTCACCCTGGATAGAGTGCTGTGGCATCACAGCTCACAGCAACCTCTAATTCCTGGGCTCGAGTGAGTCTCTTGCCTCTGCCTCCCAAGTAGCTGGGACTACAGGAGCCCGCCACAACGCCTGGCCATTTTTTTGGTTGCAGCCATCATTTTTGTTTGGCGGGCCCCAGGCTGGATTCGAACCCACCAGCTCAGGTGTACGTGGCTGCTGCCTTAGCCCGTTGAGCCACAGGCACCGAGCCATAAAGTTTCTTTAAGGAATTAAAAGAGAATGCACAATGGCTGGCACGTAGTAAATATCAAATAAATGTTAGGATTATAGACCGCATATTTTTTTTTCTCTCTTCCACTTCCAAGCTCCCAATAGTACTTTACATACAGTGTGCACTCAAAAATACTGATTTCGGGGCGGCGCCTGTGGCTCAGTGAGTAGGGCGCCGGCCCCATTTGCCAGAGGTGGTGGGTTAAAACCCAGCCTCGGCCAAAAACTGCAAAAAAAAAAAAAAAAAAAAAAACTGATTTTAACATGTGGCTCATTTCCATACACATTCCTGCATAAGTCTCTTTTGTCTATTACCTTGGTTATGGACATATATAAATTTTAAGGAGTAATCTTTTGAAATGCTTTTCATTAATTTGTATCTATTTTTAAATAAGAATCTGGTGAAAAATATGTATTTTTTTATTCCAAGGTTTTAGAAGATAGTTTAGCAGCAAAACAATATAAACTTTTAAGAGTACTTTACCCATAGAAGTTTATATCAGTATTTTTATCTATAGTAATAAAAGGGACATAAGATCTGAAAACAGATTGGGTACCAGGTAGAGAGATGATGCACAATTTGGAAACTACTTCACAATTTATGCTAACTTCCTGGAAGAAGCTCTCTCCCAGTAATTAACTGAAAGGACACGACGAAGTGAGAGAAGAGGCCAAAGGCTGGTGGAGAGAGCGAGAGTCATCCGGGCACTGTCGCAGCCATAGTACTTTAGGACTGTGAAGGTGATCATGAAGTTGAGAGACCGCTGAGAGCTTGCTTTCACAGAAGCATAAAGTGGGAAAGGACCTCACAAGCCCAGTTTTTCTAATTTTGGCTACACATCAGAGTTATCTGGTGGGCTCCTTACACACAGATGAGCCCATGTCAAGGATTGTGATTCAGTAGTTCCAGCATAGAGCCTCGGTGTATGTGTATTTTAATTTTTTTTTCTCTTAAATATTCCTAGCTGGTGTAACGGTTCCTTGAGCTGGCATGTGAGAACCACCGATGTACCCGAACGAGATTCTCAGTATGGGATTATTTTCTGTATCATGTGGTTATTTGCATACTTTAAATAGCCCTAGTGGTAGGACTCTTGTATTAATTTCAGACACCTTTTCTTCTTTTGCATTGCTCTTTTTAAAAGGCCTTAGCTGGGTTAGTGAGATGTTGCTCCACTTGACCTCTGCCCGCTGGTTCTAGTACTGTTCTCTTGCACTTCATAAATCGGGTCTGATATTTCCCCCTGTCTGGCAGTCTTCAGATATTCGGAGGAAGCTGTTATGCCCTTTCTTTACCTTCTTTTATTTAGGCTGCAGGAGCCGGTCCTATCCTTATTGTGCTATGGTTTCAACTTAATTCAGAAGCCATTTATTAATAGTTCATAAATGCCAGAACCGTGCTGGAAGTTGGGAGACCAGACCCCACAGAGATCTCACAGTCAGACTGGGTGGAATAAACTGTAAATACCTTCGTAACAGATGCAGTAGTTTAAAGTATAAGTTTTGAAGTCCGACAGACCTGTGTTGAAATCCCTAGGTCAGCCACCTGACTAGCTTAGTCCTGAGGCAGGCTCTTTAACAGCTCTGTTCCTTGGCCTCTTTCTTTCTAAAGTGAGGATTCCTTACAGGACCTACCTCAGTTGACACTGCTTGGCATATAGCAAGTGCTCAATACAGCTTGGCTAAACCCATGCTAAAGGTTACATAGTTGTAATGGAAACAAAGTTGATTTGGAAAGTTCCTCTGGTCCTGAAATAAAAATATTGAAATAAAGTTTCCATTTACAAATGAGCTGGATTTGTAACTATTTTTACAAGTACATAGAGAGCACTTAATCTTTGCGGAATTAGATAATTTTACTCAGTGTCCTATTCAACACTTCTGTTAGTAACTTAGGTAGCATCTGATTCACCGTGTAGTTGCTGTGCTAGCACAAGTAGCTGATATGTTAAAAGGCACAGTAAGAACAAGAACCTAAAAAAATTTCAACAGATTAGAGCAGATCAGAGCAGTGAGCCTCATAGAGGAAAATGAAAAATCATCATGTAAACTCTGGAAAGCTAAGTATAGACAGAGGATGAGGGTTTGCCCGAAGGTTATTTTATATTTTTGGCTTATTATGATATATTTAATGAGATTTTCAAACTGTGATAGGAGAAATTTAGAATCCTAAACCAGGGAGACAATGCTGTGTTCTTTTTCTGTTTAAAATTCTACTACTTTATTCTTATTAACTGGAATGTTCGGAAAATCAGCTAACCTCTGTGAGACTTGGTTTCTTTGCCTATAAAATGGGGATAATTCCTGCCCTGTTGTATTCTTTTGAATTGGAAATGTCATGTAGTGAATGCAAGTGGCATTATTATCACTGTAGGCAATTTTGTCACATTTATCCATACAGTTCAAAAACCTTTTGTTTAATGTAACTAGTGGCAAATAGTTTTTATTAACCATCTATAATTTTAACTAACTGACATTTAAATTAAAATCTTAGAGATTATAACAGAGAGTATTGCTAGACTTGCTCTAAACACTCACTAGAAATTTGGGCATCAAAATGTTTGGTAAATGGTGAATTATTTTTTTTAACCTCTTTTAGTTGATTCATTCACTGACAAACCTAACTGTGTACTAACCTGACCAGAATATTTTAAAATAAGTTGTGCTGAATGCCTTAACATCAGCGCTAAAATTAGCTGTAACAAAAGCAGCATGAGCCACCTCGTTGAATAGGCCTATGTTCCACTTATAGGGAGAAAGGATACCCAGGAATATATAAAGACAAAGAGGTAGTCTCTTTTACCATATTTGCTGATGGCATGAGGGTGTGTGATTGTGGGGTTTGGGGGTGGGGCCTTTTTTCCTGTTTGTTCCTGTTCTCTCTCTCTCTCTGGCTTATGCATTGTTACAATGATAAAAAATGCATGGTATGGGGATCAAGATCCTGCAGATTACATTTCTAATTATGGCTTAAATACCACACGTGAAAATTAGAATCCTTTTACACGGAATGTGACAGTTTTCCTGAGCTTTAAATTGGCATTTGGGATTGTGTTCTGTGTAGCACCTGAAGAGCCTCCATAGAGCAAGAAAGAGGCAGAGGGTGAGAAGGGAAGATTCTAAATGACAGTCTTTTGAATACTGCAAGTTCAATCCCTAAAACAAAAAGCAAGATCCTTTTTCCCCCTAAATAATGTGCTCTCCGGCTTCACCTCTCATCCTGAGAAACATGAAAGAGAAAGTAAAAGAGGTGACCCAAATCACAGAGTGCCTTTGATAGCAGAAATTCAGCTGTTTTGAACACTTACAATCAAAGGAAGTGGTTTCCCTAATTACATGAACTATGTGAAATCTCTCAGAATAGCTCTTCCACCCCAGGATTCCTTGCACTTTAGAAGTTTGCATAAAAGCTCACGTGGAGAATCAGATGCAAAGTGTTTGATTCAGATTTTATTAGGCAGAAGAGTGCCCACATCCGTCCTGCAGTTTGCCAGCTGCTTAGGTTAGGACCACTATACATGGTTTTGATGTGGATATCTTTCAGACCTGCAACATTAATATCTTTGTTCTATCCCTTTCTTACAAGAAGCACCACTTTTCAAGGGCAGTAGCTGTGAAAATATCTAGAAGATTGGTCTTTCCAATTTCTCTTCCAGCCTATAAAGGATCCCTGGCTGTTTGTGAACTTTGCGTGGGAGAACATGCTTTCCTGCGTTTGTTGCTAGGGACCGTTCAAGTGTTCAATTGTATCAAGGTCTTTTTTTTTTTTAACGTTTTAAATATCATAATGATTTACTGTAACATTTATATGCAAAATAACCCATTTACTGTTATGATCTAAACTAGGAATCTGCTGAAACACTTGGTCTAAAGAATAATGGGGATATGGCTGATTTCAATCTTTTGTACTTTGGTAGAGGGATGCAGTGTAGTGTACATGTGTAGAAAAGAGAACTGTAAACACCCTAAGCTCTCTGTTTGGGAAGGCAGGCATAAGTCTGAAGGCAGAACACAGAAGCGTCTATTTTGATTAAAATATCAGCTTGAGAAGATCTTTCTTTGGATGAGCAATTTTATGAGGAAGGGAAATTGTTTAGTAGGTGATCCTGTAGAAGAGTAAAAACAAAGTGTGTTTTATCTTTCTTTCTCTCTATCAATAGACATATTGCTGTTACTTTATTTTATAAAATACTCTGTTAAAAATCTTTGTGTCCTAACAAAGAAATGGGGATCCATAAGGAGAAACGGAAGGACATTTTGTTTGTGTAGTTGTTAAAGTATTGGCTTGAATTGTAACCCACAAAACATTTTTTATTAGTTGAACTATTAGCTCCTGGGCAGAAATATTTAAGTAAAAGAAAATAAAAGTGCTCTTTAACCAGCCAACCTACAAAAAAGAAATTGAGTAATCCTAGCATTTTTTTTTTAATTTTAAGAATTTTCATTTATTCTAGGTAAGTAGCTTATTTGAAAACACATATAGATAAATAAATATCTGTAATTTTAAATGGAATATTTAAATTGTGAAAATGTCCATGATTATGAAATATGTAATTTTTCTTTTTTGTGTGTTTTGAACTCCTAATTTTGAATAGGCCCAAAGTTGTCTATTTCGTACATAGTCACAGCAATGTAATATGGGAAAGGTTTGAAAGATGATGAAGTATTAATACTGTGGTGTATGGTTTTTGCTTAGCAGATAGGTTTGCACATAATTGTGAAAAGGTCTATTATATTAAAAATCTAATATAATGCTCAGACTGTAATTTTAATAACTGTTTTAGTTTGACAGCTTCAAGCCCTCATTTTAAAAATCACTAATTTGAAGTTCAGAGAGATTACACTAGGTAGCAACAGATTCCATTCAAGGGTCCAGAATGGACCCTTGGTTTGACGGTTTGGAACCTTACGTAGTCAGGTTCCTATTGTATCTGTTATTTTTTAAAAGATATTCAACTGCTTACCTGCTTATTACAAGACAGAAGGTTTTATATTCCTGAATGGTAGGCATTTGATAACAACTTAGCATTCATGGGAAAGGGGCATTTTGTTTTCTTCCTTCTTCTAATGTATCTTGCAGCCAGTGACAGTGCCACATAAATTACAATACAGCTTCTTATTCTAGATCAAGATTATGTCTAAATTATTTCAGATACTGAGAATTATATATCTGTTGTTAAAATTCCTCGGGCTCTTTGCAAGATGGTTTCTGTAATTCTTACCATTCAGAAGTTCTGCTTAATGGCTGGGTTACTCAGCTTCTGTTAAGGTTTGAATATATTATCAATTGGATTATCCTCAAAGGATAATATATAACGCTACTCAGACAGGGTTTTACCATTTATAAAGCACTGTTACTTATTATTTCCTTTACAAATATGAAACAGGCTCAGTGTGATTCCCAAAATTGTGCTAGAGAAGACAACTTAATTTAGATTTTCTGGCTTTGGACCTCGTGTTCTTTACCCTTAATGAAATCCCAGCTTTGGAAAAGATCGTAAATGACCATATTTCTGATGCCTTAAAGTCCTCTTGCTATAAATGGGCATTTACCTTCTGTTTGAATTCTGATTACTAATGATAGAGAACTTACCAACCTCTTTTGGGACAGTCTCTTTCATCTTTAGAAAACTATGACTGTTAGGAAGTTCTTCTGACACTATACCACATGCTCTTTCATAACTCTTGTTTGGACCAAGGACAAAAAGGTCGTTGTAATACACATATAAGTTTTTTCTTGCTTTTCTGGAATCTCTTCCAGGAGATAAAAACAACCAATACCTACTTAAGTAAAGGAACCCCATTTGGATATAGAATACTAATAATAGAGAAGTAGATTCCTAAATGTTATGGTTGTATTTTATTTTATAAACCCAGATTTGTACTTCTTTTGAAAGTTTTTGCCTTTATCTACTTAACTTACTCTGACCCCATTAAACTTGCAACTCCCTACTTCCAGGTTATATATTTTTTTCCATATTTTATTTTTTATGTTAAAATGGTGATACACATTCATTGTTTAAAAAAAAAAAATTACAGCAGTGTAGAAAAGAAAAAAGCAAAGTTTCCCGATAATCCTTCACTCTAAAACTTACCAGTTTATAACTTTGCAAATCTGTTTTTCCTCTGCATTTATAACTATATGAACACTTTTCCTTCCATAAACACAGATCTTATGAAAAGGGTAGCATGAAGGAACTTTGTGATGGAACTTTTCTTAACTGTGGTAGTGATCATCTGGATGTACATGTAAGATGAAATTGTGCCGATGAAAACACGTATACACACGTGAGCGTGCAAGTGTGTGTGAACTGGAGAAATCTGAATAAAGTTGGTAGATTACATAAATACCAATTTTCATTGGTGGAAACTTGACTGGAAAGTATATGGGATCTCTCTATATGATTTCTTGTAACTGCATGTGAATCCTTAATTATCTCACAAACTTAAAAAAATGAGATAATATTTTATAATACTGCCTTGCAACCTGGGTTTTTAACTTAATGTATTGAGGCACTTTTAAAACGTGACTACAGAAAAAGCTTCCTGATTCCTTTTGATAACTTTTATATTTAGTTTCATTTTGTTTTTTGAAAATTATTATTTTTTTATTAAATCATAACGTACATTGATGCATTTATGGGGTTCAGGGTACTGCTTTGATATACAATGTGAAATGCTTACATTGAACAAAGTAACACATCCATCACAATTATACTCGTTTCTTAATAATTTTGAAATGTACCATTGCATCATGCACATTAGGTGAGGTCCCTGCAAATACCTACCCTACATCCTCCCATTTCCCCCCTCCCCTCCCCTCTCTCTTCTCTTCCTCTGAATTATAGTTATGTTTTACCATTCATATGAATGTGTAGGTGATTATATATTGATTTCATAGTAATATTGAATACATTGGGTACTTTTTTTCCATTCTTGAGATATTTTACTGAGAAGAAATGTTCCAGCTCCATCCAGGTAACATAAAAGATGTGACGTCTCCATATTTTTTAAGGCTGCATAGTATTCCATGTTGTACATATACCACAATTTGTTAATCTATTCATGGGTCGATGGGCACTTGGGCTGTTTCCATGTCTTGGCAACTATGAATTGGGCTGCAATAAACATTCTGGTGCAAATGTCTTTGTTGTAAAGTAATTTTTGATCACCTGGGTATATACCTAGTAGAGGAATTGCAGGATTGAACGGTAGGTCTACTTTTAGTTCCTTGAGTGTTCTCCAAACTTCTTTCCAAAAAGGTCGTATTAGCTTGCATTTCCACCAGCGGTGTAGAAGCGTTCCCTTCTCTCCACATCCACGCCAGCATCTGTAGTTTTGGGATTTTGTGATGTGGGCCAATCTTACTGGAGTTAGACGTCGTCTCAAAGTGTTTTTGATTTGCATCTCTCTGATATTGTTTACTTCATCCTTTATTACACGAAATTATATTCCTACCTGGTATACAATAAAATTATTAGATATGTGAAGTTGTAATTATCAGACAAAGACTTTAAAGACTTTAAAGCAGCTTTTATAGTCATGTTCAGTAACTTAAAGAAAAGCATAGTAAGAATGAGACAATGGAATGGCTAATTCAGCACAGAGATGGAAACTAAAAATTCTAGAACGGTAAAACTATTGTCTCTGAAATGTAGATTTTACTGAATGGGGCTTAATAGTAGATTGGAGAAGCCTAAAGGAAAGGTTGGTATATGTGAAGACAGATTAGTAGAATTCATCACATCTGAATAACACAAAGAAAAAAGATTGAAAAATACTGAACCCTCAGTTACATGAGAGACACTATCAGTCTATCATACATATATATGTAATTAAAATTTATAGAAGGAAAGGAGAAAAAGGGAGGGAGGCAGGATGGAAAAATGTGTTTTAAAAAATGATTACTTTGGTTCGATGCCTGTGGCTCAATGGGCTAAGGCGCCAACCACGTACACCTGAGCTGGCAGGTTCAAATCCAGCCTGGGCCCGCCAAACAACGACGGCTGCAACCAAAAAATGGCCGGGCGTTGTGGCGGGCGCCTATAGTCCCAGCTACTTGGGAGGTGGAGGCAGGAGAATCGCTTGAGCCCAGGAATTGGAGGTTACTGTGAGCTCTGATGCTACAGCACTCTATCCAGGGTGACAGCTTGAAGCTCTGTTTCAAAAAAAAAAAAAATGATTACTTTAAATCTCCCAGTTTTGGTGACAAACATACACTTAGAGCTCCAATAAGGTCAACAAAGCTCAAAATAAAAAACAAAGAGCAAAAACAAGAACACCGCCCTTAACTGTATCACGAACTGCTATAAATCAAAGTTAAAGAAGATAAAGAGAAAACTATTAAAAATATCCAGAGAAAAATGACACATTACATAAAGGGGAACAACACAAGTCATTGGGTAGCTTCTTACCTGAAGTGATGGAAGCCAGTCAGCCACAGAATGGTGCCTTTACTGTGCTGGGAGAAGAAAAAAGAGAACTGCCAACAGGATTCTGTATCCAGTTAAAATATTCTTTAAAACTAAAGGTGAAATAGATTATTAGATAGATGTAAGCTGAGATAATGTTACTTGTAGGACTTCACTATAAGAAAAAAAAGTTGGGGCGGCGCCTGTGGCTCAACAGAGTAGGGCACCAGTCCCATATGCCGGAGGTGACGGGTTCAAACCCAGCCTTGGCCAAAAAACTGCAAAAAAAAAAAAAAAAGAAAAGTTATGATTAATTAAAGGTAAATACAAATGACCATTTTAAAATTTATAATTTCTTTAAAAGACAACTGCTTAAGGGAAAAGTAATGTTATATACTAATATTGCAGGTTTTATAATATATGTACATTATATAACACAGTATCACAAAGGATAGGGAGGTGAGTCTCCTTATTCTGTGATAAAGAGACGTAGTGAATTCCTAGAGCAAACATTAAACAAAATCAACAAACAAATGAAAAACAAAGAGATGTGGTTAAAAACCCAATGAAAGAATGAACATGAAATACTTAAAATCATTAATCAAAACAAACAGGGAAAGAGAAACAAAGGAACAAAAAACATATGAAGCAAATGGGAAGAAAACCAAGATAGTTAAATTAAACCCAACCATACACATAATTACATTAAATGTAAAAGAATTAAATACCAAAGAAATGGCAGATATTGCTAGACTGGAGAACAAAGCAAGCCTCGAATATATGCTATCTGCAAGAGATGAATTTGACATATGACACAGATCTGTTAAAAGTGAAAATACAGGAAAAGATATCTTAAGCAAATGGAAGTACAATAATGGTGATGTGGCTGTATTAATATCAGATAAAGATGCCCTTCAGGAGTCAAGAGTATTATTAGAGGTAAAAAGAATGATTTAATAATGATGAGTCAGTTTCTTAAAAGATACAACAATCCCAAATGAGTATGTATCAAATAACAGAGCCTCAAAATACATGAAGCAAAACTGATAGAACTAAAGAAAGAGACAAATCCAAAATTATATTTGTAATTTTAAATCTCTCCCTGTAATCAACTGAGAACATTAACAACTATATAAAACACATTCTTTCCTGGTGCACGTGGAATATTCTCCAAGATAGACCATGTACTTGGCCATACAATAAGTTTCCGTCTTCTAAGGGTGTCTACCAAAAACCCACAGCTAATATTTTAACAGTGAAACACCGAATGTTTTTCTCCCTAAGATCATGAATAAGGCAAGGATCACTGTCCTCATCATTTCATTTCTGTTCAGGATTGTAGTGGAGGTTCCTAGTCAGTAAGACAAGAGAAAGAAACTAAAGGCATTAAGATTAGAGAGGAAGGCCGCACCGTAGCTCAGTGGGTAGGGCGCCAGCCACTGGCACCGAGGCTGGCGGGTTCGAATCCGGCCCAGGCCAGCTAAAAAAAACAATGACAACACAACAAAAAGAAATAGCTGGGTGTTGTGGCAGGTGCCTGTAGTCCCAGCTACTTGGGAGGCTGAGGCAGGAGAATTGCTTAAGCCCACGAGTTGCTGTGACCTGTGACACAGCACTTTACCCAGGGCAACAGCTTGAGACTCTGTCTAAAAAAAAAAAAAAGATTGGAGAAGAAGTAAAACTGTCTTTATTTGCAGATAAAATGATTATTTACAGAGAAAATCTTAAGAATATTACAAAATGAATACTTGAACTGATCAATTAATTTAGCAAAGTTATAGGAAACACGTTGATTATATTTCTATACAAGCCTAAGAGTTTGAGGTTGCTATGAGTTATGATGCCATGCAGTTTACTCAGGGTGACAGAGTGAGACTCTTTCTAAAAAAAATTTTTGAAAACAAAGTTTAGAGCATTTTATTTGCAATAGCATCAAACACAAAAAAATAAATAAATTTAACAAAAGACGTGGAAAACCTGTATGCTAAAAACTATAAAACATTCCTAAGAAAAATTTTAAAAGACCTAAATAGATGTACCTTGTCTCTGGATTATGAAACCCTTTTTTTTTTTTTAGAGACAGAGTCTCACTTTATTACCCTCAGTAGAGTGCTGTGGCGTCAGCACAGTAACCTCCAGCTCCAGAGCTTAGGCGATCCTTCCTGAGCAGCCAGGACTACAGGCGCCCACCACAACACCCAGCTGTTTTTTGTTTGGCAGGGGCTGAGTTTGAACCCGCCACCCTTGGGGCTGGCATCTTACCCACTGAGCCACAGGCGCCGCCTGTGAAACTCACTCTTAAGATGCCATTTTTCGCTGGGGACTGTGGCTCATGCCTGCAATCCTAGCACTCTGGGAGGCCAAGGTGGGTGAATCACTTGAGCTTACAAAGTTTGAGACCAACCTGAGCAGGAGTGAGACTCCATCTCTAAAAAGCCAGGTGTTGTGGCAGGTGCCTATAGTCCCAGCTGTTTGGGAGGCTGAGGCAAGAGGATCGCTTGAGCCCAAGAGTATGAGGTTGCTGTGAGCTGTGACACCAGGGCACTCCTCCCAGGGTGACAAAGCGAAACTTTGTCTCTAAAAAAAAAAGAAAGAAAGAAAGAAAGAAAAACAGCAAGAAAAGATGCCATTTTTCCAAAAAATTGAGTATAAGAAGAACAAAGTCAGAAGATTCATAGTACCTGATTTCAAGACTTAGTACAAAGCTCCAGTTATCAAGACAGTGTGTTTTTGGCATAGACAAAAATATATATCAATGCAATAGAATTTCAGATTTAGACCCACAAATATTTCAGTGTACTAAATTTTAACAAATGTGCCATTGCAATTAAATGTGGAAAAGGAAATGTTTTTAATCAAAGTTCTGGACCAAAGATACAGTCCATAGACTGGGAGAGAATGTTTATAATAGATATATCTGTCAAAGGAATTCTGTATAGGATTTTTAAAGAAGTTCTACAAATTGCTGTTAAAGACAAGCATTGAATTTTAAAAATAGGTAGAAGGTTTGAACAGTCATGTCACAATTGAAGATGGATGTATGTGAATCAGTAAGCATGTGTGAATGCACTGAACGGTGTTAGTGGTTAGGGAGATGCAGATTTTCACAAAGCCACAGTGAGAGCTAGCCACTAAATCCACCTGCTGGAATGGGTCAAATTTTAAACACCACCAACACCAATTGTTGACAGGAATATAAATCAGCATATTCTCGTGCATTGTTTTGGAGAGTGTGAAGTGGTATGACTACTCTGGGATGCCTTTTGGCTATTTCTTTAAAAATTAAACAAATAGGCTCGGCACCCGTAGCTCAGTGGTTAGGGAGCTGGCCACATACACTGGGGCTGGCGGGTTCGAACCCTGTCTGGGCCTGCTAACAATGATGACAACTCCAACAAAAAAATAGCCAGACATTGTGGTGGGTGCCTGTGGTCCCGGCTTCTTGGGAGGCTGAGGCAAAAGAATCGCTTAAGCCCAAGAATTTGAGGTTGCTGTGAGCTGTGACGCCACGGCACTCTATAGAGGACAACATAGTGAGACTCTGTCTCAAAAAAAAAAACTCCCCTCTGATCCAGCAAATAGAGTGAAAACTTGCTTACCCTGTTGCAATGAAAACATAAGTTCCAAAAAAGACTAGTATAAAAATGTCTGTATCCGCTTGATTCATAATAGCCAAAATTAAAAAACTCGTGTATTAATAGGAAAATGGATAAACAATATTGATCAAATGGAATACTGATTAACAATAAAAAGAATGCACTAGTGATATGTGTATACATGTACATAAATCTCAAAAATGTTGAGCAAAATGCCAGGCAAAAAAGGTGACTTACAGTGTTAGTCCATTTATGTGAAGTTCAAAAAAAGACAAAACTAACCCATGGTGACAGGAAGCAGAACAGAATGCCTGAGGGTGGGGACTGATGGGCAGGTGCACGGAAAGGAGGGAACATTCTGTATCTTGATCAGCGTGATATATTGGGAACATGCATTTATCAGGATTCTACATTTATTCACTTAAGGTCTCTATATATTTTACTAATATATAAATTTTACCACAGTTAAAAAAAAAAGTTCAATCTTTTAAAAAAAGACAGAGGAGCATGCCTTCATTTTGTCTTTTAAAGAGCTTGAGAAGCACCAATCAATTCTGTGCGTACAAAAAAATACAAACTGTGTTTATTCATATATGTAACATTCAATGTACATTGAAGTATACTTTACATACCATATAATTCATCCATTTAAAGTGCACAATTAACTGTTTTTCAGTCTATTCACAGGTAAGTACTTACCACTACAATCACTTTTAGAATATTTTCATCATTCCAAAAAGAAACCTATACCCATTAGCAATCACTTCCATTTCCTCTCACCTTCCCCCATCCGGTGCCCAGGCTCCCCACTAATCTATGTGGGGGAGATAGATTTGCCTTCTGGGAACATTTCCTGTAACTAGAATCATAGAAGCAACTTTGCGAACAGTTGTTATTCCCCTTTGTTATTGTAACTCTCCCAGTGGGTGTGGGGGTCTCTCATTGTGGTCTTCATTTGATTTGCATAATGAACAGTGATGTTGAGGGTCTTTTCCTGCGCTTATTGGCCGTTTGTGTATCTTCTGTGGAGAACTGTCTGTTTGGCTTCTTTGCCTGTTTCAAATGGGTTATTTATCTTTTTACTATTGTTACTGTTACTGAATTGTAGAAGTTTTCATATACTCTGCATACAAGTCCCTTGTGATTTACAAATATCTACCACCCCATCTTTTCATTTTCTCGATGGTGTCTTTTGAGGTACAAACACTTAGTTTTGGTGAAGTCCAGGTCTTTTGTCATTTGTCCATTTCATCCATCATATTTAAGAAGGCTTTGCTTAACCCAAGGTCGCAAAGATTTACTTCCTTTAAGAAGGCTTCCATCATCATATTTAAGAAGGCTTTGCTTAACCCAAGGTCGCAAAGATTTACTTCCGCATTTTCTGTGAAGAGTGTTATAATTTCAGTTCACATATTGTATGTCTGTGATCCATTTTGAGTTAATTTTTGTGTATGGTTTGAGGAAGGGATCCAACTTCATTTTCTGTACAGGGATAATCACTTCTTACATCTCGTGAGCTGTGATGTGTCATGCAACCACATTTAGCTTCAAGGGAGGGTGGGAAATTTTTGTCTGGGGATATTGCGGGGATATTGCTACCATAAGCAAACTAGAGTACAACCAGCAGCATCTGCCATGGTACAAACTGTTTTTAATTTTAACTCAAAATAGTACACCACCAAACTTCACGGATAATTATCCTAACCTTCCTGAAGTATTATTCAGAGCCAGTCATGGTAGAATGCGCTTATAATCCCAGCTACTCAGGAGGGGAGGTAAGGGGATCACTAGCCCCGAGGGGTTTGAGACCACCCTAAGCAACACAGCAAGACACTGTCTCAACAAGAAATAAATAAAGGAAGCATTATATATTGCTGGCCTCAAGAAGGACAACTGATTTTATTTGTTAAATGTGGTTTTAGCCTAACCTCTTTGAAAATTTGAACTTGATCAAGAAGCATTTATCCATCAATGGCCTCACAAAAAGCCTCAAAAAGAGTTTTCGTGACTTTTTAAAAAATTTGTTAATATGACTTTTATGAGATAATACTGAAGGCTGAAAGGGGTTGTCGTTTATTACAGTTGAAGAAATTATTTACTGTTTCTTATGGCTCCACCCAGCTCTGCCTCCTCAACACCTCCTCCCCCGCCCGTCCCTCATACACTGTATTCTTATTTGTTTTTGGCTAACATTACATAACATTTAATGGATTTGACAAACATACCCTTAAATGAACATGTTGGCTTCTCTACTAAAAAAACAACTCTTGGTATTCTCCCTGACTCTTGGGTCATAAAACTTTCTGACCATTCTCTGGTAAAATTTTATGCTACGGGAGGTAGGATGGTTAATGACTTTTAGTATAGGTTCAGCTCCAGAGCTTTTCCTCTATTTTACTGTTCTAAAGCGACTTGGAATTTATTCCACTGTTTGCTGGTATCTTTAGGTTAGTTTGTAGTAACTACAAACTACTACTAATGTATTGGTTACTTGGATCTCTAAGGAATAGCCCCTCTTGAATTTCATGGTTTGCCAAATTTGGCTGAGTTCTTGGCTCTTTTGAAGGGGTTAGGGTTAGTGTTAGGGTGTTAGGGTTAGGGTGTTAGGGTTAGGGGTTAGGGTAGCTCTGGGGCATAAGATTGGTGTTTGGTGAAGTGAAACCTAAGGGGCTTCTGAGGTTCCATGAATGCCTGAGCTTTCACTCCGTCTCTCCCTGCATTTCCTGCTGCCCTAGATTGAGCAAGGTGTTTATGAGGGTCTGGTCAGGGCTAATCCCATGCAGCTGACTTCCTACAGAGAAAATAAAATCTGTGGCCATAGAAGGAATTCTGAGCTCCAAGCCGCTGTTGGAGACATGTACAATTGTTCACAATGTAGGATGTGTGTAAATATAAATACTTATAGTGAAAATCCTAATCGTCAATATTTGGAGCTCAGTATGTGCCAGGCCATTTTGTTGGTGCTTTATATGCATGAACTCAATGCATGGCAATAGTAAACTGTATTGTTAAGATGTTTTCCACTTTACAAAGTATCTTTATATTTAGTTGATTCTTATTAAAACCCTGTGAATATAAAACCAGAGGAGCCTAGGGAGACATGACACTAAACGTGTGGTGCCTTGGGTTGGACCCCAAACACAAAGGGGGCATTAATGGAGAAACTAGTGAAATCCAAAGTCTGAGTTTAGTTAGTAGCAACGTACAGTTAGTAACATAAGGTGTTAACAATGTGGGAGACTGGGAAAGGGTACATAAGATACCAGCTATATTTTTCTCTGAATCTAAAATTATTCCAAAATAAAAAAAATATATAAAAACATCCTTATGATCTAGGGCAGGTTTTTAATGTTCTCATTTTGCAGAGTTCCGATGTTCAGAAAAGCTTGCTAGCTTGCTCAGTAGCGTACAGGAGAGGTAGTTGAAGAGCCAGGCCTTCTAAGGATGTCCAGCCTTTTGGCTTCTCCTTGGGCACATTGGAAGAAAGAGTAGTCTTGGGTCACACATTAAATATACAAGCACTGATGAAAGCTGATGAACAAAAAAAACTCCATGTGTAATTTTCATGACATCTGCCACCACAGATAGCCAAACGAGTCCTCATATAATCGGTAGGTGGCCCCCGGGACATAGGTTGGACACCTCTTCAGCCCTAGTCCTTGCATTTCTGCTTCAGTGCCTGTTACTGGGTAGTTTCTGCCTTAGTCAGAACTCATTGCTCTTGTGTGCTGATCTCTTCATGCCTTCCTGATGGCCTTTGGAGGGTTGAGATAGAAAACTGATTTTACAGATAAGACATCATTGTGATCCATGTTCCGCTACTCGAAAAATAACTCAAAGTATGTTTCCTATTGACTTAGTCGTCCTTCCATATTTGAATGGAGAATGGAGCGCATATTTGGGGCTCGTTTGATTAAATGATTAGAGCAGAAAGCTCATGGAGGGAACGTACAGAGAAGAGATGATGAATGATGGCCAAGGGCCAAAGGCAGTTGTTTTAAAAAGGAATGATATTATAGTGTGGTCTTCTGTGACCTCTGACACAAAAATCAAAGAATGTGCAGGAAACAGAAACACAAGAACTGCCTCATCACATTCAGACTTACTCTGCACATGTGGTAGTTGTGAGTCTGAGGATGGTATTAAGCCACATTCCTTATGCTGTAAGTGGAAAAGAAAAGTATGTTCAATTTTTTTCAGCTTAGTAATTAATTTTTAAAATAGTAGAGTGACTTTAAGAAGCTTATTTAGAAGTTTGCAGAGCCAGACCTAACAACCTGTGGTCATCTTGGTATTGTTGGTCGTCTAATTTAGAGATTCTTTCACCAGTTGTGATATTACCTTGTGTGTGCAGAATGATGTTTTCTAACTCTTTTTCAATGCTGTATTCTCTAAGTCCTGGTTTGTAGCCAGCATCCTGCATGCGCAGACCTGTGTTTGAGCCTCTTCTCTGTCAGAATATGGATCTATTTTCCAGCAATTTAGAGTTGCAGCTGATGTTCTATATATGAGTTCAGTGCTGTATATCTTTTAATAAGTTTTCTTTTCTCAATCTAGGTACAGTTTTTAGAAGCTAAAATTTATTGAGAAAACCATGTGCCTGCTGTGTACTTTACATGGGAGTTTGGTCTTCCTAACAATTTTTTTTTTTTGCAGATGGGGTATTGCTATGGTACGCAGGTTTGTCTGGAACTTTGGGCTCAGGTGATTCTCCTGCCTCACCCTCCTGGGACTATAAGCATGCACCACTGTGCTTGGTCTCCCAACTATTTTACTTTTTATTTATGTGTGAAGAGCAAGTTTAGTCAAGAGACTTGCAAGGCCACACGGCTCATGCTTCATAGAGCCACGATTCATTTCCAGGACTTTCTGATTCCAGAGCACCTGGGCTGCACTTTGCTTGCCACAGAAACTCTCTAGGCCTGTGGGTCTAAGTCCTGGATACACATGAGACTTACCCTGGAACCTTCTAAGAAGCACCTATGCCTGGGCACCCCCCATACCAATTAATTAGATTTAATTTAGAACTTAGAGTTGAAGAGACAGACTTTAGGCAGAGGTGTCCGTGTCACAGCCTGCATACAGCCCAGGATGGCTGTGACTGTGGCCCAACA
Organism: Perodicticus potto; assembly: GCA_963574655.1. Lineage (NCBI taxonomy): Eukaryota > Metazoa > Chordata > Mammalia > Primates > Lorisidae > Perodicticus > Perodicticus potto. The sequence goes on along the minus strand of CAUYRH010150032.1, from coordinate 1,311 downwards.
CAAAATCATAAACTAACTTAAAACACTAAGAGATTTTACGCTCAATGATTCCCCAATAATAAAAGGACACAAAATTATGAGATTTCTTTTGTGTGATTTTTTTTTTTTTTTTTTTTGGTGGAACTCAATCGTGCGGTTCTTGAACTTGAACTTTGCAGATGACAATGTTGTGTCACAGTGTCATGGAAAATGAACATACATATACTCTCGCTATTTGTACACGTGTGTGGCTTCAGTTTTCTGCATGTGCGGCTTCCAGGGTTATATTATCTTCCACATGTAGGCAGTCAACTTTAATACCATCAGACATTACATGTGCTGTGGTGACTTGGTGAGCCATGATTATCAATACTAGTTCACCCTGCCATTGCAATGTTAGGTGCATAATGTTATTTAGAAGCCAGATAAGCATTCTGATTTGGTTCCTAAGGGCACTTCCACACCTGGGCAGTGCCTCCCACATTGCAGCCCCACTTTACGGTCAGCCCCTGACCTTGCCCAGCATCAGCAGCCGAGACATAGCAGGACCCAAGGACCCAAATCATCGTTTCTGTTTTCCTATCAATTAAGTTTCATAATCAAAGTAAATATAGTCCTTTACCTAGTACTCTTTTTTTTTTTTCAATCCCAGCATGGCTTCTACAACATCTCAAAAGAAAACAAATACCCCTCCCCTAAAAAGATTATAGATGAAAGAAGATTGGTCATTGACAAGTAGACAGATGACTACTTTTTGGTGTAGGCAAATAGTAAGGCACTTTCCTTAATTTGTAGGGAATTTATGCAAGTTTTCAAAGATTTATAATATGAAAAGGAATTCTAAGCAAAAACATCCTGCCAAATTCAATGCATGTGAAGAATTATGTTATAAAGACAAAAAATGGAACTGAAAAAAGTCTGTCTTCTTTTTTTTTTTAATTGAATCTTCTTTCTTTCTTTTTTTTTTTTAAATACATGTATTTTATTATTCTTCATTACATTATTTCTCCCCCCCCACCCCTCTGTGGTAAGGCAGAATTGATTTACAGAAAAGAATACAGAAAACACCAAAGCTCCTGGTAGAGGGAGAGAATTCAAGTGGGGAGAGAGACGCTCTCTCCGTTCCTCTCCTGGTCTTTCCCCGTCTCCTCCTCTAGGCCTCTAGCCTCAGGATATATATAGGTGTATGGGTTCCTTGGCCAGGAAACGAATGAATACAGTCCCTTCCACCGGGGGCAAGGTGAATGAGTGTATCAATGAATGGACACAGTCCATCCACGGAATTCAGGCCTAGGAAATTCACAAGAAACTGACCTAGGCATAGGAAATGGG
>CAUYRH010150025.1:0-11877 GCA_963574655.1 Perodicticus potto | reverse complement strand
TCAGATTTACAAGTTTCCCCCAAAATGTCGAGTATTTTCTCATTTTCTACGGATTTAACAGGAATAGAATGGCACAAGGTTTAATTACCAGGGAAATAAAGCAATCACAAATGCGGAACTGGCACGGCTGCCACACTAACATGAAGAGAACTGCTAGCTCTACACAGAGATTGGAAAACCCGCGGGTACACAAAGTTACACTGGTTACACTACCTGCGCTCCGACTGACTGCTAGGTAAGCCTCTACACTACATGGAAGAGAAAAGCATCCCAGAGATTTAACCCCCAAAACCTTCTGGCTGATTCTTGACAGTCTTCATTCTGTCGTCGTTTACATATGACTCTTCCAAATTTAGCTTCCAACGTCCAAGTTGCTTAACTGAAAGTATCACCATTCACTGAACAGCTCAATTTCCAAATTTCTTTGAATTTCTTTTAACAGAACAGTCCAACATGAAAACCAGAATCTCTTCCGTCGGTGCTCTGAGATATTTGCAGTCCAGAAAGTGAACAGTGTTTGGAATTCTCATGAAGAAACTCTTTCCTCTTCTGGAATCCAGTTATGTCTCAATGTTTTAAAATGTATCTCCCTATCACTACCTGTACTGCCTGCATTAAAAACCACAAAATTAAGATTCTGCTCAATATCACAAGATCTGTTTTGTGGAGTGTGGAAATAATTACCTCTTAAGAGGCATGCAAATTATTTGTATATATGTTTAAATGCCATTTATATTTAAAAAGGCATGAGATAGTTTCATCTCATTAATAGCATTTGGAAAACTCAAAAGTTAGCCACGTTCACAGATCTGGTGATACGGCTGGGTTTCCAATCTCTATGATCCTGGTAGTTTCTGGGTTGTAAACCTTTAGAACATTGTATACTACAGTAAGGCAACTTTTTAAAATTAAAGAATTCAAATTAGAGAAGGTGGAAAACTAGAACAGTTCCAAACCCCCGCTGGTAAGTTTTTCATTTAACAGTACCTGGCTCCAGGGATGGCTCTTCTATTTCCTGCAACAGAAAACATAAATAAGACTGTGCCAGAAGGATAAAACTTAGTATTTTGAAACTAAGAACTAGGGTAACTAGGGAATTTTTAAAACATAGACTGAAAAACTCAGAAATGCAGGAGACAGAAAACCTGCTTATCCAAAGAATGACCCCATACCACTGGCATCCACCTCACTCACCCACCTTACACTCAGCTTCTTCTTAAAGGGCTTGAAATTTGGTCAGATTTCATGGTAAAAAACTGATCTCATGTTTGTCTACCTCTCTAGATTGAACTCTCATATTTAAGAACAGCAGGATTTTCATGTTTCTATTTGTACTGTATCAACAGAACGCATGACAAAGATCAATTACTTTTTCACAATGAATCTAGAGTTATCTTCCTGAAAATTCAAAGAGGGAACACAGGCATATGCAGCTTGACTTCTGTTCTTATTTTGTATGGTGGTAACACCCTTCTCCTCCAGGAATTGAGTGCTTTCCAATTGTCGCTCTTCCTCCTTCATCTCCTCTTCCAGTCAATGTCCCTACCAGGTCAGCTCTAAATGTCACTCAAACTTTTCCCAGAAAGCCCTGCCAACTTGGCTACTGATATTCCTTGCCCCTTTAATGTCTCTGGTTTGAGTACCCCCACTTTCATACCACAGCAAACACAGGTCCCTCTTTAGCTCAAGCCTTCTATGAGCTTAAGCTATGGGCTCCCCACACCTCCTCCCTCCTCAAAGGCCTATTTGTCCTGTGGCCCTATCCTGGCCACATCCTTCATATCTTTTTTTTTTTTTTTTGGAGACAGAGTCTCATTTTGTCACCCTTGGTAGTGCCATGGGAGTCATAACTCAAAGCAATCTCAAACTCCTGGGCTCAAGTGATCCTCTTGCCTCAGCCTAGGGAATAGCTGGGACTACAAAGCACCTGCCACAATGTCTGGCTATGTTTTTCTTTTTAAAGAGATGGAGTCTTGCTCTTGCTTAGGCTGGTCTCGAACTCGTGAGCTCAAGCAATCCATCCACTTTGGCCTCCCAGAGTGCTAGGATTATAGGCGTGAGCCACTGCACCTGACCTATCTCACATGTCTTAATATTTAGCTCAGGGGCATCTTCCATAGAAAGACTTCTCTAATGGCTCCCTCCCTAACCAAACTCTAACTGCTATTCCACTAAAAAAAGGGCCTTTCTCCTCAATATGTGGTTCCTAGGCTCCTATGTTTCCAATACACACAAGACACATTACTCCTGGATTCTAGCCAACACTGATGAGTACTGACTAGGTTCCAGACCTAAGTATAAGAACTTTTTTTTTTTTTTTAATTTTTTTGTAGAGACAGAGTCTCACTTTGTCACCCTCGGTAGAGTGCCTGGCATCACACTGCTCACAGCAACCTCCGACAACTGGGCTTAGGCGATTCTCTTGCCTCAGCCTCCCAAGTAGCTGGGACTACAGGCGCCCACCACAACGCCCGGCTATTTTTTTTGTTTTGCAGTTCGGCCGGAGCCGGGTTTGAACCCGCCACCCTCGGTATATGGGGCCAGCACCCTAACCACTGAGCCACAGGTGACGCCCAGTATAAGAACTTTTATACACATATACTTGTCATTAGACAGCCCACAGAGGTTAGTACTATTAATATCATCCTTCTTTTCACAGATTGGGTGGCTGTGGCCCAGAGTGATTAACTTGCCCAAGAATACAAGGCAGGTGGGAAGTAGAGACTGATTCTAAGCAACGGTCCTGTGATTTCAAGTCTGTGCTCAGAATTATCAATTCAGGTTCTTCCCAATGCTCTGGTTACATGGGTACTCACATGGAAAGAAAGGATGGGACCCTGGGAGGATGGGGACTATCTTTAGCTCTCACGTGTCTAAATCATGGTAGTTAAAGCCACATCTCACACATTACAGGTGTTTCACAGACAACCAATGAATGGATGTGAATGACTTATACCTTCCACTGAGATTCTGGGATGCTCTAGGTACAGTGCCATGGTGTCATAGCTCAAACCAACCTCAAAACTGTTAGATTCAAGCAATTCTCTTGCCTCCCGAGTAGCTGGGACCACAGGCACCAGCTGTAATAACCTGCTAGTTTTTCCATTTTTAGTAGAGATGGGGGTCTCATTCTTGCTCAGGCTGGTCTCCAACTCCTGAGCTCAAGCAATCTACCAGCCTCAGCTTCCCAAAGTGCTAGGATTATAGGTGTGAGCCACCACGCCCACCCAGTTTCAACTATTTTTAACCTGTATTTTTTGCATGTACCCTACTCCATGTTGGGAATTAAGACCCTACAACTAAAGCAAATGATCAATCTGGGCAGCATAATTATTTTCCTTAATCTTCTCTAGAGAGAAATGAATATATTTCAATTTATCTCTGAGAGGAACTTGTATATTTTCTATTTTAACAGTGACTAGAAGACACTAGAGAAAATGACAAGATCCGGCTCCTCCTCTCCTTTCTGAGTGAAGAATGGTTGTGTCACTTCACAGTTGGAGGAACATCGGCTCTAAAGGTGAACTGGGTTTCACCAAGTTTTTTCCAGGTTTGCACCCTCAAGGCTGGAGTTCTGGCTTTTCAGTATCTCCCTTGCCCCTGGCCTGGCAGAAGCAAAAGGAGATCTTATCTGAAAGGTGATTTCTAATTAGCACAGCATAGGTGACATTATTTAAAAACAGAAACAAGGCAAAAGTTAACTGCATTTTCATTTCCCCTAGAAATTTCTGTTGGAAATTAGATAGCTATCTGGATAAATGTAGTCCCAACAATTTAAATCTATGTAGGTTGGCAAAATAATGAAAAGGAACTCAAGATTCACATTTACAGAAATCGTACCAGAAAGTTAGCTCTCACCTCATTTGTTCTCATCTAATCCTTCCTAGGGATGGGGTTCCCCCCACCCCACCCCCGATTTCTTAACCAAACCATCTTTCTGTGGGGGAAACCATCTAAAGTAAATCAGACAGGTGGCCTTTCTCTGAGCAATGAAATGAACAAGGATATCACAAAATATGCCCTTCCATCAGCTGCTAGTAAGCCACAGTACTTGGAGGTGACCAGTGAAAGCCAAGAGGCAAGTCCCTGGCAATAGTTATATCTGGGAGGAAAGTAGAAAGCAAAACCTCTCCTAAAGATTCTAACAAAGTAAATAAACTTTACAATGCAGAACTGCCATACAATGTCTAAAGTGGCTTCCAGAAACTGTGGTCTGACCTTTGATTTTATTGTAAAACTGAGACCTACAAGAATTTACCTGTAACATAGTGAAGTCAGATGATGAAGTATCTAAATTGTTTATAGTTTCTTTGTCCTCCACCTGTAAAATAAATGGAGAATACAATTTATTATATCAACAATAACATAATGGTATATCTGTAAAATGAAAACTCAATAGCCATGAAAATCATTTACAACAAAATTTAGAACACAATGTGCTAAAACATTACAATTAAGATAGCAACTCAAAATACCGTAAAAAACAAAAACAAAAAACCAGGATTATAGTACGATTCTACCAAGACTGAAAGAAATATTGTATGTAAAAGCCTATCTGTTGACAGAGTATAAAACCCACTGAAAACATATCAGTGTAGGTTTTAAGACACAAGCTAAACAAAGAAAAAAGTTAAGCAGAAAAGACATCCAATTGGGATGTATAGAGACTCTTCAGTTACGACTGATGACCCAAGCCTGATGATACTGATAAAGGAACTGCTGCCCCCCCCACAAGCATGGAACAGTTATCTCTGAAAACCCTCCCTGCCACCTAGTGGACTTCTACACCTGAAGTGAGGACAGGAGCACGACCCAGGCAAAATCTATGACCCAGCTATACCCCACATCTAGGGGAAGAATAACTGTATGCTGAGCTTCTATTCTCAGAGATGGACTCTGCCTAATAAGGTGAGGGATTCCCCAAAGACAGAGAAGGGGTTTAGATGCTTTTTGACTCAAAAATTGGTTGTTTTATATACAGGCCTTTTTCAAATATTTCACAATGAGTATGTATTATTATCAATTTTACTTGACTTTCATTGACTGGGAAAGACATGCAAATAATCAAAAGACTTCACAAGGTACAATGCCTATTCATTGACCCCCACCACTCCTTCCTTCTCATAATGCAACACAACTGTCACCAGATATGCTATACATGTGCGCATCAAAGACCACCTACCTTTCTGCCTGCATGAGAGGCAGCACATTATTCTGAGCCCTGTCTTATTTTCACTTCTCTCTTGGAGATCATGTTAGTTCATATAAATCCACTTAGTTCATTTTGACAATTATACAGCAGTATTAACTGTACTACTGATAATTCTATGAAAATTCTAAAACTCATAATAATTCTTACTACATCTTAGGCACTGTTCTATGCCAAGGGTCAGCAAACATCTGTTAGAGTTCCACAGTAAATATTTTAGGCTTTGTAGGACATGTGGTTAGTGTTACAACTATTCATCTCTGCCTCTATAATGTGAGAGCAACCATAGACAATAGTAACAATAGATGTTACTTAACATTTAAACCAATAAAATTTTATTTACCAAAGTAGGCAGATAGCTGGTTTGTTGACTTCTGCCCTAAGTTTGTGATAAACATCCATCCATTTAATTCCCCCAAAACCCTTTAGAATTGAGGACCAGAGACACAAAGTAACTTGCTCAAGGTCACACAGCAAGTAAGTGGCAGACCTCCAGAGAAACACCCTCAACTCTTAAACTATACTGCTTCCAGACATTTAGGGTGGTTCTAGCTTTCACTGTAGTATATATTATTTCCTAATTAGGAGGCAAAAAAACCAAAACCCCAAACAAAACAACCTTAAGAAAATACAGCCAGTTAGGAAGAATATGTAACTCCTATCACTGCACGAGCATTTCTGCTGCTACTTTTTAGGAAGCTGGCCAATGAATCTCATCAAAAAATAAAACTACACACTCAATTTGCATTAGAATACTCTCAGTCACATCTCAAAACTAAAATCCTAATTCAAAGACAATAATCTGCTACCTCTAAGGATACTCAGAATCACTTCCAAGAGGAAATGCAAAAATATTTTGAGGAATAGCAGAAGTGAATTGGCAGGGCTTCCTTCCCCTAAAAGTGCTGGAGAAGCACTCTTTGCAGATCCAAAGACTACCATGAAAAGGCCTCTCCCATAAAGCAACGTGTAAAGGACTGTAGGGACACCTCACAGCCTCTAATTTTTCGTAGCCTTTCCTGCCTCCAAATGTTAATCTTCATGCAAATGAAGTAATTTATTAAGACATTAATGGCACCAAGACAACATAGCATATGAGTTACATTATGGACTCTGGAATTAGTCTGGTCTTAATTCTGACTATCATGAGCTGTGTGTTTATTCTCCAGTTTCAAATCAAAAACAGGATAACAGAAGCATCGATATTTTACATTGTTGTTTAGATTAAATAACATAATAATGTCTAGTAGGTAGATGATATATTCCTAACAGGGAAAAAATGCTACGGCTTAAAAAACAATGTCAAGGTTAGTATTAAAGGTTTAACTAGTAGGAGAGAACCAATTGGTTATTAACACGAAAAAAAAAACTTCCAACCACTTCTAATTTTAATATTTTCGAAGCATCTAAACAGTAACACCACAGATCGACTTCCTCTAAGAGGATTTTGTCCTCAATGTTTCATGCTGTTTCCTACAAACAGCATGCACTTATGTACAAGACACTACTTTTCAAGAGTTAAGTATTTTCACAATTGTCCCAAATGTACATGTAAATGGATGAACCATATTCTACTGAACTGGCATTAAAAGAACTTAATTCCAAATATAAAACTATCATCTATTACAGAATTTATAGAATTGACACATTAAGGGTATATTCTAGAGACATTGCCAAGTTACCTACAGCATGTTCTTGAAGTTGCTCTGGAAGCTCTTTCATTTCTTCCTGGACTAGCTCTCTACTATCAGCCGGGGACTCTGGGAGATTTTCAGCATCATCATCCTCTACACAATCTGCAATGCTTCCATTGTCAATTTCTGCTTCATCCAATACACTGATATCTATTATATCCATATCGTGCAAGTTATCTAGACTAGTTTCAACATCCTCCTGTGACAGAACAAAACAAAATCATCATGTGACTGCCACTGGTCCATCCACCAATCTGATTCACTTGCAAGGATGCACATACCTGTCCATCCCCAGAATTTTCCTCAAGCCCGTTATCTTCCACACCCTCTTCCTCTGGTTTACGCCCTGAAGAGAGAATCATTTACAGCATGAGATCAATGATATGCATTTTCCAGAAGCAATGATCTTCATTTGTATAAGCCCTGAGCACTACTTAAGTAGTGCTTTAAACACCCATGACATCTATCAACTTAGGAACACTGCATAATCCCAGGGAATAGGAATGCCATTCCATCAAGGTAGGTCTCTCCCCACCCTCAGGTAGCAGAGGTCCTGTTCTCCCCAAATAGCCATGGAATTAGGAGGCAAAGGAAATAAGATTTTGTTTTTGAGACCAAGTCTCAGTTTGTTGCCCTCGGTAGAATGCCTTGGCATCAAAACTCACAACAACCTCAAACTCTTGGGCTTAAGTGGTTCTCTTGCCTCAGCCTCCCAAGTAGCTGGTACTATCCATGCCTGCCACAATGCCCGGCTATTTTTAGAGATGAGGTCTTGCTCTGGCTCAGGCTGGTCTTGAACTCCTGAGCTCACGCAATCCATCCGCCTCGGCCTCCCAGAGTGTTAGGATAACAGGCATGAGCCACTGCGCCCAGCCTTGTTGTTTTCTTTTTGAGACCAGAGTCTCACTCTGTCTTCCTTGGTAGAGTGCCGTAGCATCACCGCTCACAGGAACCTCAAACTCTTGGGCTTAAGCGATTCTCTTACCTCAGCCTCCAAAGTAGCTGGGACTAAAGGCCCCACTATTTTAGAGACAAGGTCTTGCTCTTGCTCATGCTGGTTTCGAACTTGTGAGCTCAAGCAATCTACCTGCCTCAGCCTCCCAGAGTGCTAGGATTACAGGTGTGAGCCACCTAGCCTGACCTGGAAATAAGTTCTTAGTAAAGTCAGAGGTCTACCTCTGCCTAAGGTCTATCCTGCCTAAGGTCTATCCTTCTTGTCAAGTGGCTTTGTTTGCAGGGAGGGCAGAGTTTTTTTTTTTCTTTCTTTCTAGAGACAGAGTCTCACTTTATCGCCCTCAGTAGAGTGCCATGGCGTCACACAGCTCACAGCAACCTCCAACTCCTGGGCTTAAGTGATTCTCTTGCCTCAGCCTCCCGAGTACCTGGGACTAGAGGCGCCCACCACAACGCCCAGCTATTTTTCTGTTTTGCAGTTTGGCCAAGGCCTGGTTTGAACCCACCACCTTCAATATATGGGGCCAGCGCCCTACTCGATGAGTCACAGGCGCTGCCCCAGGGAGGGCAGAGTTTGATGCAAATGTGCTGCTTTTTTGTTAGGGAATAGCTAGAGCTATTAGAGCTTGTTTCTCCACAAAAACAATGATACACAGCAAAACATAAATAAGCAAAAAGAAAATAAAAGCCACTCACAATTATTGTACCTTGAGTTACCACTCATGTTACATACTAACATAAGATATCCTCTGATGTTTTGCTATGTACATACAGGTACTCTGCTTACAAAAATGGCACTATACTGCTATTCTATCTTTTCACTTAATGTATTGCGAACATCTTTCCATGTTCTTTAACTGTACCACAAGGCTACACCATCATTGATCTAATGAATACTTATGGTTAAAAATTCTAAAAGATACTTATAAAAATGAACATCCTGGTAATTCTTTTCTGCACACAGGTAGTTATCTTAGGACATCTTTCTAGAAATGGCATTTCCAGAAGAAAATCATGCACATTCTTTAAGGCTTAGGGAAAAAACCCTCTCACACACTATCACAATACCCAAAAAGCAGCTTGTTCTACTTTATACAGCTCCATCAACAGTGAATAGAAGTGCCAATCTTCTTGAATCTTTATTAAAATTGGCAATTTTTCTTTATCCTTGCCAATGTGCTAGGCAAAAAAATACTTCTTTTCACTTAAATTCATCTTATTACTGCTTAGATAGAATTTTTATTGCTGATCACCTATATACTTTCATAAAAAAAATTTTTTTTTTGAGACAGAGTCCCACTTTGTCACCCTTAGTGGAGTGCTGTGGCATCACTTGCATCAGCCTCCCAAGTAGCTGGGACTACAGGCACCTGCCATAATGCCTGGCTATCGTTTTTAGAGACAGGGTCTCCCTCTGGCTCAGACTGGTCTCAAACCTATGAGCTCAGGCAATCCACCCATCTCAGCCTCCCGGAGTGCTAGGATTACAGGCGTGAGCCACTGCACCCAGCCCCCAAATTTTTCATTTAAAAACTTCTGCTCTGGCTGGGTGCAGTGGCTCATACATGTAATCCTAGCACTCTGGGAGGTCAAAGTTAGGAGGATCCCTTGAGGTGAGCAGTTTAAGACCAGCCTGAGCAAGAGGGAGACCCCATCTCTACTAAAAATGATAAATACATATATAACTGGGTGTGGTAACCCACACCTGTAGTCCCAGCTATGTGGAAGACTGAAGCAGGAAGATACCTTGTACCCAGGAGTTTGAGGTTGCTATGAGCTAGGGTGAGGCCAGGGTATTATGGCAGTGTGGCCTGGGGGACAGAGCAAGACTATCTCAAAAAAAAACAAAACAAAAATAGACCTTCTGCTACATTTCTTCTCACTTGGCAACTGTGTATGATATATACAACAATATTATTTCTCCTCAAATTATTCATTAGTTTTTGTTTATAAATTGTGGGTTAAATTCCACTTTTATGGAGCTAACACTATTAACTGCTTTTTTTTTTTTTTTTTTTGAGACAGAGCCTCAAGCTGTCACCTTGGACAGAGTGCCGTGGCATCACAGCTCACAGCAACCTCCAATTCCTGGGCTTAAGCGAATCTCCTGCCTCCACCTCCCAAGTCGCTGGGACTACAGGCGCCCGCCACAACGCCCGGCCATTTTTTGGTTGCAGCCGTCTTTGTTATTTGGCGGGCCCAGGTTGGATTCGAACCCGCCAGCTCTGGTGTACGTGGCTGGCGCCTTAGCCTGTTGAGCCACAGGCGCCAAGCCTATTAACTGCTTTTTATGTGTAAGCGGTTTGAACCTTTATGTTCAGAAACCCTCCTTCACACTAAGTCTACATAATATTCACCTGCATTTAGTTGTTTGGGATTGTCATTTTCTTTATGTTTTTAGAGACAGTGTTTCATTGTATCACCTAGACTGGAGTGCAGTGGTGTCACTACAGCTCACTGCAACCTCAAACTCCTGGGCTTACGCCATGCTCCTGTCTTAGCCTCTCGAGTAGTTAGGACTACATATGTACTTGTGCCACCAAACACAGCTAACTTATTTTTACTTATTTATTTATTGAGACAGAGTCTCAAGCTGTCTCCCTGGGTAGAGTGCCGTGGCGTCACAGCTCACAGCAACCTTAAACTCTTACTCTTGGACTTAAGCAATTCTCTTGCCTCAGCCTCCCAAATAGTTGGGACTACAGGCAACCGCCAGGTCCAGTGTATGTGGCTGGCACCCTAGCTGCTTGAGCTACAGGCACCGAGCCTTTATTATTATTTTTGAGACAAAGTCTCGCTGTCGCCCTTGGTAAAATGCTGTGGCATCATAGCTTACAACAACCTCAAACTCTTGGGCTCAAGTGATCCTCTTGCCTCACCTTACCAAGTAACTGGGACTACAAGCACCTGCCATCACCTCAGGCTGATTTTTCTATTTTTAGTAGAGACGGAGTCTTGAACTCCTAAACTCATGCAATCACCCATCTCCGCCTCCCAAAGTGCTAGGATTACAGGTGTAAGCCACTATGCTCGGCAACTCAGCTAATTAAAAAAAAAAAAAAATTGTAGAAGCAGGGTCTCACTATTGCCCAAGATGGGCTGGTCTCCTGCAAGGAATCCTCCCACTTTGGCCCCCTAAAGTGCTGGGATTACAGCTGTGAGCCACTGCCCCAGGCCGACAGAGTCCTCATTTTAACAATTACTCTCCCAGTTTTATTTTGAGTAAAGTCTATTTTCCAAATGGTTGTCCCATCTAGAAACTGACTTCCCCAAACCACTTACTAAATATGAAGAATCTTTCCTGAATACTGGTCTTAGGCGAATCTAAAATAAACAAACGTTCCCCCCTACCAATTGAAACGTTGTCCTTACTCAGTATTACTCTTGAATGTCTGAGACCTCTCCCAATCATCTGTTACTTTGTTCTAGTTTTAGTTATGTGACATAATCGTTTCCTAAAAATAAAATACTGAGATTAACTGAAAGAAAAAAAAAAGAACTAAAGTGAACTGGAAGAAATGGTTTAACTATAGGTTTGTCTTTTCTTCTTCTTTTTTTAATGGTAGAAACAGTCCTGCTCTGTTGCACAGGCTGGATGGAGTACAGTGGCCTGACCACAGCTCATTCAGCCTCAAACTCCTAGGATCAGGTGATCCTCCCACTCTGGCTTCCCAAAGTGCGGGGATTACAGGTGTGAACAACTGTGTCTATCCTAACGCCAGGTTTTTCTTCAAGAGTTAACTCAACGTTAAGAAAAAAAATTATGAAAAACTTTTAGATACCTTTTTAGGTTCACTTTATTTCAATGACTAAGCTTTGAAAAACAAGGAATTCATCTTTCCCCATCTCCCTTGCTCAACCTCTTAATTTTTCTTTTTCTTTTTTTTTTTTTTTTTTTGAGACAGAGCCTCAAGCTGTCACCCTGGATAGAGTGCTGTGGCATCACAGCTCACAGCAACCTCCAACTCCTGGGCTCAAGCGATTCTCCTGCCTCCGCCTCCCAAGTAGCTGGGACTACAG
>CAUYRH010150017.1:0-10075 GCA_963574655.1 Perodicticus potto | reverse complement strand
CAGTTAGGCTTTGTGAGTTGCGACCTGCCGTCCTCCCTGTGGGAGGGGCCAGCTGCCCCTCCACTGGGCAGGGGGAAACAGTTTCCGCAGTTATGAACTATATTTCAAACACAACAATCCACCAAATCGCTGTGTATCTCCAGCTGTTCATCCACTCCAATAATTCACACGGGGAAAGATCCAGAGCTCTCTCCCTCTCACCTGATGACCTAGGAGAGATGGGCTAAGGGACCGTCTCCACCACCATCTTGCTGGGACTCTCTTATTTTTTGTTTTAGAGACAGAGTTTTATTTCGTCGCCCTCGGTAGAGTGCGTGGTGTCACAACCTCCGGCTCTTGGGCTTAGGTGATTCTCTTGCCTCAGCCTCCCGAGTATCTGGGACTATAGGCACCCCCCACAACACCTGGATATTTTTAGTTGCAGGCCGGGGCTGGGTTTGAACCTGCCACCTTTAGTATATGGGGCTGGGGCCCTACCCACTGAGCCACAGGCGCTGCCTGGAGTGACCCCCCAGAAGTTAAACCACTTCTTTGACCTAGACCTATTCTTATATTTAGTCTCTGGAGAGGGGGAAGAAGAAGAGGAAAGGTGAAGGGAAGGGCTCTTTGCTAGTATCTCCATATCTAGAAGATACTTTTAGATTATAGCCACAGGTCTATATACGGTTATAATAGGTCTATATCTGCATTTTTAGTAAAGTATCTGTGTTCGTTGAGGACAAAGTTCATTATTTTGCAACATGATAGGTTTGGAGATGTCCTGAGGTGACAATGTATGATAAAAAGTAGAACTAGTGGGGCAGCACCTATGGCTCATGGAGTTTGGCTGTGGCCCCATATACCAAGGGTGGCTAGTTTGAACAGCCTCAGCCAAACCACAATAAAAAAATAGCTAGGCATTGTGGCAGGCACCTGTAGTCCCAGCTATTTGGGAGGCTGAGGGAAGAGAATCGCCTAAGCCCAAGAGCTGGAGGTTGCTGTGAGCTGTGATACCATGGCACTCTACTGAGGGCAATAAAGTGAGACTCAGCCTCTAAAAAAAACAAAAAATAAGTAGAACTAGTCAATTAGCCATTTTGTGAGTATCTTTTTGATATAATTGATAGAAGAAATGCATCTTGGACATGGACTTGTTAAACCACCTCTGAGTAGTGTATATTAAGAATTGTTCATTAGGTTGGCAGCAGAGAGGCAGAAGGAAGCATGAAAGGAGAGATGTGTGCAGGTGTGTTCACATTACATTTTGATGGTAGCCACTGATGTATGTGCATCCCTTTTGGCTATAATATATATATAATATATGTATATTGAGACAGATCTTCAAGCTGTCACCCTGGGTAGAGTGCGGTGACATCACAGCTTAAAGCAACCTCCAACTCCTGGGCTTAAGTGATTCTCTTGCCTCCGCCTCCCAAGTAGCTGGGACCACAGGTGCCTGCCACAATGCCTGGCTATTTTTTGGTTGTAGTTGTCATTGTTGTTTTGCAGGCCCAGGCTGGATTTGAAGCCGCCAGCTCTGGTGTATGTGGCTGGTGTCTTAGCTACTTGAGTTACAGGCACCAAGCCTATAAAAATATATATTAAGTAATTCAATGGAAACATACCTTCTTGCTAATATTTTAATGGTATACATCCTATAATTATCTTAGAAACATTATACTTAGTGTACTTTTGCTTTATGTTTCATTTTAAAGTTAACATTAAGGGTACGGTGCCTGTGGCTCAGTGAGTAAGGCGCCGGACCCACATACTGAGAATGGTGGGTTCAATCCTGGCCCCGGACAAACTGCAACAAAAAAATAGCTGGGCGTTGTGTCAGGTGCTTATAGTCCCAGCTACTTGGGAGGCTGAGGGAATAGAATTATCTAAGCTCAAGAAATTCAGGTTTCTGTGAGCTGCAATGCCATGGCATTCTAATGAGGGCGACGGACTGAGACTCTGTCTCAAAAAAAAAAAGTTAGCATTGCAGTAATTTTTTTTTTTTGGAATGCAGTATTTTAATTGAGACTCTGCCAGTACTTTTATCTAGATCAGCATTTCTCAACCTGTGGATCACAACCCACAGGAACTGTATTAAAGGACCGTGGATTTAGGAAGGTTGAGAACCCCTGATCTGAAGGCTTGTTCCCATTTTTCTCTTCTATGAAATTTTCATCCCAAGAAAGGCAGGATTACAATACTTCCTAACAGATTGAGTTGGTGTAGTGTATTCTTGGTTATCAAAATACTCATAGAGCTTTGAGATTTTAGATTGGTAAATATTCATGATGTGTGAAAAAGCATGATACATAATGTGCAATCTCAATCCCAGAAAATCAGATGTTGTGTATGGACACTGGGGATCCAGAAGGACGTGTCAAATCATAAACTGTTTGTGATTGTGGATGGCTTTGTTCTTTGCTTCTTGTGTTTTTCAGTTTCCTATACTACATATAATAATTTAAAAAAAGAAAGGTTATTTAAAAAAAAAAGAAAGCTAGATCCTTCATTCCTCATCTTTTGTAGCCAAGATCAAAACATATAATTTCTAGCTAACAAACCAAGTAATGAAGTGATCAGATATCTTAAGGAGATAAAATTAAAGAGCATTAATACAATAATAGGATTGACTGAAAGAGCATGGTTGGGGGTGGTGAGAAGCAGAAGTGGAAGATTGTTGTCGTATTTACTGACACAAGTCAGGAAATATAATATGAAAAGTAGCAAATTAGTATTTTTGGGCAATACCAGAGTCATCAGATCAGCCTCTAAAAGGGCCTCCCAAACATTCAAAACCTTTAAATTATGAGAAAAAACACGCATCATGACATCACTTACCAGGAATTAAGAGATATACATTAAAAGATGCATTAAAAACAAAAGATGTAAAATAAAATATATGGGTTCATTTATTCATCAAACTTTTACTAAGGACAAACTATATGCCAGGCCCATCAGTTCACAGAAAAAACAAAGATCCCAACCCTCTTTGGTGAGACAGACAAACAACAGGACAGGAAGGAAGTGACTATTATGTTAGAAGGTAATTGAATTTTTTTTGTCGGTCTGTTGCCCAGCCTGGAATGCAGTGGTGTGGTGATAACTCACTGCAGCCTTGAACTCCCAGGCTCATTTATACAGAGGGTGGTGGGGCAGAGTGGGGTGGTGGTGTGTGTTTATGGGGGGTAAATGTGGGGTAGGGCAGCGACCCACCTGTGCAGGTGTAATAAATTATCTGATCTAATTTGAACCTAAAATGGGGTCTGTGTTTTCTTATGGGTGGCCACAGTTACAATACTCTCACAGATATAATGTTGACCAAAAACAGCCAGATACAGAGTATGGTTCTATTTATATAAAATGAGTAAACAGGCAAAACCAATGTGTTCTGTGAAGGTGAAATCACTGGTTATCTCTGGGGAACTAATGACTGGAGGAGGGTAGAAGGGGGGTTTTTGAGGAGGCAGGTCATGTCTGCTTCTTTTTCTTTCTTTCTTTCTTTTTTTTCTCCAGTTTTTGGCTGGAGCTGGGTTTGAACCGGCCATCTCCGGCATATGGGGCTGGTGCCCTACTCCTTTGACCCACTGGTGCCCCCTAATATCTGTTTCTTAACCTGGCACTGAAGACACTGATGTGCTCACTTTGTGGAAATGCTGTAAGCTGTATGCTTGTGAAGTGTACACTGGCCTATGTAGAGTTTAAAAATTAAGGCTTTTCTTTCAATACATGACTCACTTGAGTATATGTCCACATCCCTTATGACTATACTGTACTCCATGGCAGGACAACCCTTCTGTGTCCTCCTTGTCATGTTGATTCTTTCAGCTCTACTGAAATACATGTCATCTCTCTAATACATGTCATCTCTCTTCAAATATTGAGAATCCATTTCTCTCTTGGCATTTATGTTACTCATTGTGTTCCAAGGTGGAAGACTTGAGAGCTTAGCTAAGGGTGCTGTGGAGGGCTTCACTAAGAAGGTGTCAGTGAAGTCTGGACTTACAGGAGGTGAGTGATGGAGCCATGCTGATACATGGGGAAGAGTGTTCCAGGCAGAAGGAAAAGCCAGTGTAAAGCTCCTGAAGTGGGAACGTATCCAGAGTGTTTAATAGCATTAAGGTCAATGTGGCCAGGGTGGAGTGAGTTTTAGAGGGTAGCAGATAGGGTCAGAGAGATGAAAGGGTTCAGATCATGCACAGTCTTGGGGGCCATGGTGAGAACTTTAGAGTGAGCTGTGGAGCCATCGAGGGTCTTTGAGTGGAATATGGATGTGGTTTGATGGATAAATGAATAGGTGGCCCCCTCTGGCTGCTTGGGGAAATTGACAGGAGGGGTCAAGGATGGGAATAAAAGGAACAGAGAGGAGTCTACTAAGATAGTATAGGTGAGAGTTAATGGAAGACAAGAGAAGAATAAGGTTCTGTTAGTGGCAGTGGTAAGAAATGGCTGATTCTGGACATGTACAGAAGTTGGCCATCAAATGAAATGGGGCGATGGGGGGGAAAGCTATTCTGAGGGACAATCAGAAGTCATTTAGACAGCTGAGTGGAGCCATTGAGTGAGGAGTATGAGAGTGTTTGCTATACATATTTTTTTCCTGAGATAGAGTCTTGCTCTCTGACCTGAGGCTAGAGTGCACTGGCATCATCCTAGCTCAAAGCAACCTCAAACTGCTGGGCTCAAGTGATCCTCCTATTCAGCCTCCTCAGTAGCTCGGATGACAGGCATGCGTCACCACACTTGGCAAATTTTTCTATTTTTATAAATCTTTTTTTTTCTTTTCTGTAGAGATGTAGTCTTACTCTTACTTAGGCTGGTCTCCAATTCCTGGGCCAAAGTGAACCTCCCACTTTAGCCTCCCAAGGTCTACAATTATACGAATGAGGTACCATGCCTGGCCAAAACTATTTTTTATGAACATATTCTGTCATAAATTATTCAGGAATTACTCACTGAACACTGCAAGCAATTGTTAGATAATGATCAGAATTTGCACATCTAAACAGAGAAAAGGTACACTAAAAATACAGCATTATACTCTTATGGGATCACCATCACATATGTGGTCTGGTCAGTCATTCCCTGAGATGTCATGTGGTGGATGTTGGTATTCAAAGGATAATGATAACAAGATTTCTGACTATGACAGAAGAGAATTAGAGGGAGGAAACTTAAATGAACCCTGTGATGTATGCAATTGGAGGTATCACTGTGAATTCTTAAATTTCAATATGAACAGATCCCCAAATCAAAGAGTAGCCCAGGCAAGGTGGCTCACATGTGTAATCCTGGCACTCAGGGAGACTGATACAGGTGGATTGCTTGAGTTTGAGACCAACTCTGAGCAAGAGGGAGACCATGTCTGTATTCAAAATTGAAAAACTACCCAGGCAAGAGGCAGGCACCTGTAGTCGGAGCTGCTTGGGAGGCTGAAATAAGAGCATCAGTTGATCTCAAGAGTTGGAAGATGATGTGAGCTATGATGAGACCAAGGCAGTCTAGCCAGGGTGACAGACTGAGTCTCTGTCTCAAAAATTAATCAATCAATCAATCTATCAATCAACTACAAGAAGAGCCAAAGTTCACATGGTAGTTGATCCCTTCCAGGGGATTATGGGGTGATTGTGCTCTATACCCTTTCATTGTGCCCCTTGTCATCTTTACTGTGATATCAATCTGGAATTAAAAGGAAGAAAGAAAATACATAAGCCAAACACAAAAAATAAGGGTAGCCCCTTCTCAAGGAAACATGTCTTATATATTTAAGTTAATTATCAGTTTTAAAAAATGCACAGCGATCACCGTATTGGCCAGGTGGGTTGGTTTAGGCCTGTCATCCTAGCAATCTGGGAGGCCAAGGTAGGGGGCTTGCTTGAGCTCAGGAATTCAAGACCAGCCTGAGGTAGAGCCAGATGCTGTCTCTTCTAAAAAGAGACAGAGTAGCCAGCTGTCCTGGACAATGGCACCCGTAGTTCCAGGTACTTGGGAAACTAGGGCAAGAGCATTGCTGAAGCCCAAGAGTTCTTGTGAGGTAAGGTTATGCCAAGAAGCTCTAACCAGGGTGACAGAGTGAGACTCTATCTCAAAAATAAAAAGTGCACATATCTCAGTTTACATACTTTAATATTGAATAATGGCTATTTAAATACCAGCTCACACGATTCCTGAAAATTTACCAATCAACTCTTGCAAAGCAGAACAAGCAACCTCCGTCATATCACTGTGTATCGTCCATGGAGAGAGCCGCGAACAGTCACTTCCAATTGCAGTAAGAAAACCTGGTGCCCAGATCCTGGTTTCTCATTAATATTTTCCACTAACCAGGGATCCATGGAGCCATGGCTGATTGCAGGGTTGGGAAATGGAAAATACAAGATGAGCCTGGGACATGTTCTTATGGTAGAAAGTAAGGAAGTGGAGGGAGAAATACTGGAAACTGTCATAGCCTAGAGGGTCCTGCAGACACGCTGCTGAAGGGAGACATGATGTGGTATCCTGGGTAAGATCCTGGAAGAGGAAAGGGACATTAGGGTAAAAACTAAGACAGTCTGAATCAAGTATGTACCACAGGTGATCATAATGTACCGAAGTGGGTTTGATATGACAAATGTATCATAGTAATGCAATTTATCAACAATAGGGAAAACTGGGAACCATGGGATATGGTAAGTCTCTGTACTACATTGGAAACATATCTGTAACTTAAAAATTATTCTACAACTCCGGCACAGTCCTGAAATCGGCTATTACTCCAAGGAGCTCTGGTTCCTCTAAAGGAGAATGGCATGAGGGACTAAGATCTGGTCACGACGTGGGCTCCTATTACTGGGGTGTTGGTGCTCTCAGGCCCTCTAAGATGACAAAACAAAGAAATATATGGGACTATACTAATTCCTGTATATGCATATATGTATAAATTCTTCAACATAATTTTTTATACTCTGTAAAATGTCAGGGCCTCATAGTTCACAGCAACCTGATACTCCTGGAGTCAAGGCAGCCTCTTGTCACAGCCTCCCACATGGCTGGGAGTAAAGGGACCTGCCACAATGTGTGGGCTCTCATTCTGGCTAAGGGTGGTCAACAACTCTTGAGCTCAAGCCATCCACCTACCTCGGACTCCCATAGTGCTAGGATTACAGTTGTGAGCCACCTTGCCTGGCCATGAATGTTGAATGAAAATTACTGAGAACTAAGGTAAAAAATGCTTAAAACTCACCATTTTCTAATTTGGTGGTACACTTCACTAGGCTTCATGGGCTTCAGATAACATTCCTGGGGTCTAGCTGCTAGGATTACAGTTGTGAGCCACCTTGCCTGGCCATGAACGTTGAATGAGAATTCTTGAGAACAAAGGTGAGAAATACCGAAAACTCACCATTTTCTAACTTGGTGGTACACTTCAGTAGGCTTCATGGGCTTCAGATAACGTTCCTGTGGTCTACCTGTAGAGTGGAAACAGCACATGACTACAGTGACCTGGCACATCTCTCCTCATCTCTGTGTGCCCTGATGTAATACTGGTAGAGGGAAAATGGCCAGGATGCTCAAGTGATCCATCCTCTTGCCTCAGCCTCCAAAGAAGCTGACACACACCACCATCTTGGCTAACCTTTGCTGCTTTTCAGAGAGACTAAGGGTGTTTCTTTTGCTTGGACTGAGGTGGAGTTCCTCACCTCAAGCAATCTTCCGCCTGGGGCCTCCACCATGGACTAGGATTACACGTTTGAGTCACCCTACTCGGCCGTAGCTCATTGGTAACATTCTATTTTTTTCCTATCATATTATTGTATTCATGCTATAGACCAGAGATCTAGGAGCACCAGTCCATTCTAACCCATTACTTGTTTTTCAAATAAAGTTATATGGCTATAAGACTTGCCTATATGTTACAAATTGCCTAGGACGATGATCTGAGTCCTCCCTATAAACCCTGGTATCACTGGGCACAGAGTGAAGTTGCAAATCAGGTAGTTCTATAGGTGAAAGGGATTTCACTTTCCTGAAAATAATGTGTATGATCATGAGATGTTGTTTAACAGTAGACCACTTCTTAGATTTACTGCTCATAATTTGATGTGTCTAAATCAGCAGATTGGACGGCAACTTCATTCGTTCAATCATGGTGGAATTACAATCCTGGGTTGGAAAGAAATAGAATTTGGCAGGCCTGGCATGGTGGCTCAGACCTGTAATTCCAGCCTTCTGGGAGGCTAAGGTGAGTAGATTGCTGGGCTCATCAGTTTGAAACCAGCCTGAGCGAAAAACCATGTCTCTACTAAAAATACACAAACTGAGGTAAAAGGATCACCTGAGGCTAAGTTGGAGGTAGCTGTGGGCTATGAAGCTGCGGCTCCCTACCCAGGGCTACAGTTTGGGACTGAATGAACAAAAAGCCAACAAACCAATGAACAAGCAAATAAAAAAAATTTGGCAACTAGCAATGTAATGTGTCTGTAATAATGAACTGACTGTATGCAATGGATATTAAAGTGTATTGTCGATTTAGGCTGGGTATAGGAGCTGATACCTGTAATCCCAGTATCTTTGGGAGGCCAAGGTGGGAGGATGATTTGAGGCCAAAGCACAAGGCTAGCCTGGGCAACATATTAAGACCTCATCTTTACCAATAATGTTTGGAAAAAATGAGCCAAGTGCTAGAACACACCTAGCTGCTTGCCAGACTGAGGGAAGAAGATCTCTGGAGCCCAGGAATTCAAAGTTGTATGGAGCTAGAATCAAACTACTGCACTCCACCCTGGGGACAGAGTGATACCTTATCTCTAAAATCAATCAATCAGGAATTAATTAATTTAAGGAACCCCAGAGCCTTGCTTATTTACTCTTTCATGATCAAAGGAGCGCTATGCATTTCCTTGTTTTGAGACACAATATCCCTCTGTGGCCCTGAGGAGAGTACCCTGGCATCATAGCTAACTGTAATGCCCATATCCTGGGCTTGACCAATCCTCTTGCTTTAGCCTCCAGGGTAGCTGGGCCTACAGGTGTTCTAGACCATGACACTCACCTATTGGCTCTCTTTTGAGTACAGACAGGGTCTGGCACTTGCTCATGTCATATTAAACTCCTGAGCTGAAGAAGGCCCCCCATCAGGGCTTACCAGACTCCTAAGATTATGGGACCGAACCACCCCACCTGGCCAATACAATGATGAGTGCTGTGCAGTTTGAAAATTGATAACTACTTTAGATACCTAATTCATTTTTCCTTGACTACTGGCTCAGGCCATGTCACCCACCTACGTATTCTCTTTTGACTAGAGACAGGGTCTGGCTCTTGCTCTGACTGGTCTTGAACTCCTGAGCTCAAGATGTCACACTTCCTGGGCATCCCAGATTGCTAGGAGTATCAGAATGTGCCACCACACCTGGCCAATACAATGAGGGCTGTGCAGTTTCAAAATTGATAACTTAGATACCTAATCCATTTCTCCTGGAGATTGGGCTACCGTTTTCCTTCTGTGCGTGGTACACTGATTTTACCTTGTTGTTTCCTTCCTTCCATTCTTTCTTTTTTCTTGTTTTTTTTTTTTTGCCTTTTTCAATTTGCTTTTTTTAAATTTTATTTATTTATTTTTTAATTACCTTTATCATTAAATCATAGCTGTGTACAATAATGCAGTCAAGGGGTACAATGTGCTGGTTTCATATACAATCTTAACTATCTTCATCAAACTGATTGACATAGACTTCCTGGCAATTTCTCTGTTATTATATGAAGACATTTGTATTCTGCATTTAGCAGGGTTCTCCTGTACCCTTCTAAGATGCACCATAGTGTGGCCCCACCAATTACCCTCCCTCTGCCGCACCTCTCCTCTCCCCTCCCTACCCTTGCCCCTTTCCCTATAATCTTGTGTTATAGTTGGGTTATACCATTCATATGACAGCTATAAATTAGCTTCATAGTAGGGCTAAGTACATTGGATACATTTTCTTCCATTCTTGAGATACTTTGCTAAGAAGAATATGCTCCAGCTCCATCCATGTAAACATGAAAGAGGTAAAGTCTCCATCTTTCTTTAAGGCTGCGTAATATTCCATGGTATACATGTACCACAATTTATTAATCCATT